>JAJPUD010002691.1:236981-272340 GCA_023553655.1 Myrmecobius fasciatus | reverse complement strand
AGTGACTTGCCCAGGATCATACAGTTAGGAAGTGTTAAGTGTCTGAGGTCAGATCTAAACTCGGGTCCTCCTGACTTTAGGGCTGGTGCTCTATCCGCTGTACCATCTAGCTAGCTGCCCCCAAAGTAATAAACTTCTAGCAAAACAATGAGTTTTTCAAAATCTTTTTTGTGTCATAGATTCCTTGGTCCTTT
Organism: Myrmecobius fasciatus; assembly: GCA_023553655.1. Lineage (NCBI taxonomy): Eukaryota > Metazoa > Chordata > Mammalia > Dasyuromorphia > Myrmecobiidae > Myrmecobius > Myrmecobius fasciatus. Next base: position 272,146 of record JAJPUD010002691.1, on the reverse strand, counting down.
TGGACCCTTTCTTCAAATAATGTTTAAAATGGATAAACTAAAATACCTTGACAATGGACAAAGTGAAATCCCAACAAATAAAAAAAAACTACAAAGAATTATTGGAACTTAGAAAGCATAACAGCAAAAACAAGAATTAAAAAAATCTGAACTGTTCTGTGAACTTGTTAAATTTTCAGATTGATATTAGACCAAATTAAGCAATCTAGTCTCATAAATTGAAACTGAACCAGATTTAAAAAAAAAAAAAAACTACTAATGGAGGGAAAGAAAGTGAAACCTGATCTGGCTTAATCTACTGGAGAATGGCAGCAGACTTTAAGAGAATAATTAATTAATACCTGTGCTACACAAATTATTCTTTAAATATAAGAAAAGAAACATTCTACCAAGCTTGTTTAATGAGAAATAAAATTTTCCAATTAGAAAGAATATAGAAAAGAAAGGGAAGTGATAGACCAGTTTTATTAATTATTATAAATCTGAAATTTTTTCATGAAATCCTGACAGTGCATTGTGAGGAAAAAAAATATTCCCTTAGATCAAATTGTATATATACCAGATGTGTAAGCACAGTTGAATGTTAAGGAAAAATTTACAGAATTAATTCTATTTTTTTAAAAAAAGTCAAAAACCCTAAGATTGTCAATAGATATAGGAAAAAAGCCTTTGGCAAAGGAATATTTTCATGTATACTAAAATAAAACAGGAAAATATAGAAGGACTGTTTTATTTAATATGATAAAATCTGTATCTCAGAGCAGAAGTACATGTCTAAAACCATGATGGGCAATTGAGAAAAATTACAGGATTACCAATTTGGGAGCAAAGCAACAATGCCTCTTTCTCTTTGCTGCTATTTGACTTATTTCTTGAAACAGTAACAGTAACATAAGAAAAAAAAATAAGGCCTAAAAACAGGGGAACAAAAAGATAAAGCACTCCCTTATTGCTGATTGAATGATGATTTATTTAAGAACTCCAGAGAATAAGTTAAGCAGTTTCCTAGGATAATTAATAGCTTTAGCAAAGTAGCAAGAGACAAAATAAAGAACAAAAATCTATATCATTTCTATATGGCAGTAACATCAAGGAGGAAATAATAGAAATTCAAAATAACTACAATATAACGTTAAATATCTGGAAGTCAATCTACCATAGCACAATCCAGGTGTATATAAATACAATTATAAAATACTTTTTGGATATTTTTTTAAATGGCATAAATAACACACGTGATATTCAGTGCTCATGTCTGGCTTGTGTCAATATAATCAAAAATGTTAGCTAAATCAGTTTTCAAATTTAGTACTGTACCAATCAGACTTCTCAGGAGATACTTTATAGAGCCTGATGAAATAAAAAAAAATTCATTTGGAGATATGAAAGTTATAGATGTAGATTCTCAAGGAAACAATGGTGGAGGATGGATGTAGGATTTAAGGTAGGGAGAATACTTACAAACCTCAAATTATACTAGAAAGCCTTAATCATCAAATGTACTTTGTTTTGATTATAAAGTAGTTCAGGAGTAGTTCAGAGGAATGGACTAGATAAGGAAGAATGAGATATAATAGAACTCAGTAATGTAGTGTTCAGTAAGCTCACATATATAAAATGCTTGAGGAAGAACTAATTTGGCAAGAAACTGCTGGGAAAACTGGAAAACTTTCCGAAATTCACTCGATTTTGAACATCTTATGTAATGTATTATGACAAATTCAAAATGGATCACCTGAATAGTAAATGTTATATATCATTTAAAAAATAAGAGAATGAGATAAAGCACTATTCACAAACATGACTAGAGGGAGAATTTTCAACTACCAAGAGGACAGAAGTCAAAGATAAAATAAATTATTTCTCTGTTAATGTAAATAAATAAAAGTTTTGTATTAACAAAATTAATACAGCCAACATAAGTAAGGAAGAGATTGGGGAAAAATCTTTGCATCCAATACCTCTGATAAATGTCTGATTCCAAGAGACCCAGATAATTAACAGAAAAAATAAGGACAAAAACTGTTCCCAAGTAGTCCAAAAAATACAAACAAATCTGAAAAGAAGGATTGTGAGTAAAACAAAAGTTATATAAAATAATTATTTAGATCAGTAGTGTGAAACTGAAATAGAAACAAGGGCCCACTAAACTATACACAAGGATCCCTAAGATTACATATGGACTTTAGGAAACTACTTATTAATATTGTATTATATTTTTATTTTTTGAATATTTCTCAATTATATTTTTAATCTTGGGTGTTCTGTGAATGTCATACATTTTTCAGGCCATGTTTTTGATACCTCTGCTCTAGATCACTAATAAGAAAAAGGTAAATCAAAACAGTTGTGTGGTTTTTTATCTCATACTGGAGAAATTAGCAAAGATAGGAATACTTATTGAAGGAGCTGTGGAAAGACAGCCTCATGAGTACACTATTGGTTAAACTCTTGAGTTGGTCCAACCATTCTGGAAAACAATCTGCATTTATACAAAGAAAATGACAAATGTTTCCATACCTTTTGATCTAGAAATAGCACCATTAGGCCCATATCTCCAGAAGGTCAGTGATCAAAAGGCAAGTTTCCAGATGTTCCAAAATACTTATCCCAGCACTTTTATAGTGAAAAGAATTGGACACAAAGTCGGTGAACATTTATTGGGATGTGGCTGGGTGAATTGTGGTACATGAATATCAGGAAACAGTATGGAGCCATGTTAAGTGTTTAATATAAATCTGGAAAACTTGCATGAACTAATGTAAAACGAAGTGAACAAAACCAGAGACATAATCATCATAATCTTTACAATAATGTAAATAGAAAGAATAATAAAAAGAACAACAACAACAGACCTGAATCTCAATGTTGCAAAACTATAATAACTAAGCTTGGCACCAAGGAAGAGTTCTTGAGTATACATTTCCCTCCTTTATTACAGATGTGAGGGACCATGGTTTTGGATTCTTTCATTGAATTGGTTGATGTGAAAATTAGGTTACCTGAAATTTGCTTTTTATACTTGGTTGAAGAACAGTTCTCAGAGGGGAGATGTCAGGGATACATGGGAAAGGTTAGAGGAAACAAAAATTTACCCCAAATTTTAAAAGATTAAATTAAGAACCTTGTCCTGCTTGTTCTTCAAGTTAGATAATGTATCCTGAGCCTTGCAGCAAAGGTATTTTCCTCTCCGGAGAGCAGGTGCGAGGCAAAGTTCAAAAACACCCCAAGTGTTTTCTGATTGAACAGCAATTAATTAATTGATTGATTGATTAAACAGCAATTCTAAGAATCAAAGGCTACCGTTTGCTAAAGAGGGTCCCAGTGACATAATACCTAATCATCCAGAAAGGCAGATGCTTATTTTAGGGGTCAGAGGTACTCTGGTTCTTAGAATAAAGCCCATCATCTTTTCAATCCTGTATAAAGCTGTGTGTGTGTGTGTGTGTGTGTGTGTGTGTGTGTGTGTGTGTGTGTGTCTTCCCATGAGGACAGACATGGGTGGATCTATTTGGCAACTCAATCTTGCTAAATTTAATTTATCCCTGCGGGAAAATCAATTCCTCATAACAGTTATAATATTTAGTAGCTGTGTGATTATAGGCAAGATGCTTTTCTGAGCCTCAGTTTCCTCAGCTGTAAAGTAAGGATCAATGGTACTGTGTAGGTAGTATCTAACTCATAGGGTTAAAGTGAAGCTTAAAATGAGACAATATTTATAAAGTGTTTTATGGACTTCTAAATGCCATATAAATGCTATTTAATATTATTACCACCTTGAGTTTAAAGGTGCCAAACCAGAGCTCTAGAATTTACCCCAGAATTCAGCAAAAATTTCAAGGTAGCATGAACACTGACTGATATACTACTTTGCTGCTGCTAATCATACTCATTGAACCAAATGTCTACAAAATGAATAATTTATGTTTCGACAGATCCTGCCAGGCCTTTTTTTCCTACTTGTTTTGTTTATGTCTGAAGGTCCCTTTTGATTTCATGCAAACTAGGCAGTTGTGATGCTTTTGACAGTTTACTGAGGTGGAAATGGGAAGGTGATATCCGGTATGTTATCACAGTAGGAAAAGTCCAGCAAATTGTCAGCATCTTTCTAAGTACCACTCTCTCTTACCCAGAAGTTTCCAGATTGAGTAATAACTGTCCTTTGCCCAGGCTTGTTTATTGAAAATACCCACTCGGGGGAATTAGAAATTGCACTCTTTACAATTAAAAAGTACCAAATTTCAGTTCTTTCATCACTTGAACCAAACTTTAAGCTACAAAAAGTCAACCGCTTATAATTGAACCATAAAATGAGACATGTTGCTTTCACAACCCAGTGAGAAGCATAATTTATAGACCTTGTTTCAAAGAACTGGGAAAATTCAGAGAACCTTGAGTGCTTAGGATCTGACTGCCATATTTTCTACCAGGATTTAATCAGACTGCATTGTTTTTATTTTTCCACTTGTAATTAACATCCTTTCCAAGGTGTGAATTCTCTAAGCCTCCTTCAGATTCTGTTATTTCTTACTTAATAAGGAAGTCTCTACATTTTCGTTTTGGGGATTATTTAGCTGACACTGCTCTTTTTATCAGGTTACTGAGTCCCATTTTTGAAGCTACTTCTCTGAGTTTGGGTTACTTAAATACTGTTTGATTAAATTAATTCTCCTGTCTTGGTTTTCCTCTCTCAAGAATTTGTCCATCAGTAAGGAATAGGTGCTTAATAAGGGTTTATTGTACTGAAGTTAATTGAGCATGAATGAACCTGACTTATTCAGACATCCCAACCTGACAGCTTTTTAAAAATGTGCATGATCAGAAAAGGTACTCCAAATCACTATTGATCAGAGAAATGCAAATTAAGAACACTCTGAAGTACCACTAAACACCTTCAGATTGGCTAAGTTGACAGGAAAAGATAATGATGAATGGTGGAGGGGATGTGGGAAGTCTGGGACACTAATACATTGTTGGTGGAACTGTGAACGGATCCAGCCGTTCTGGAGAGCAATTTGGAACTAGGCTCAAAAAGTTATCAAACTGGGTATACCCTTTGACCCAACAGTATTTCTATTGGGCTTATATCCCAAAGAAATCTTAGAGGAGGGAAAGGGACCCACATATGCAAGAATGTTTGTGGCAGCCCTTTTTGTAGTGGCTAGAAACTGGAAACTGAATGGATGCCCATCCATTGGAGAGTGGCTGAACAAATTATGGTATATGAATGTTATGGAATATTATTGTTCTGTGAGAAACGACCAGCAGGAGGATTTCAGAGAGACTTACGTGAACTGATGCCAAGTGAAATGAGCAGAACCAGGAGATCATTACACACGGCAGCAACAATACTATATGATGATCGATTCTGATGGATATGGCTCTCTTCAACAATGAAATGTCTCAAACCAGTTCCAATTGTTCCATGATGAAGAAAGCCATATACACCCAGGGAGAGGCCTGTGGGATCTGAGTGTGAACCCCAACATAGCATTTTCATGCTCTCTATTGATGTTTGCTTGTATTTTGTTTTTCTTCTCAGGTTTCTTTTCTAAGTATGATTTTTCTTGTGCAGCAAGATAACTGTATTAATATTCATACATATATTGGTTTTATCATATATTTTAGCATATTTAACATGTATTGGACTACCTACCGTCTAGGGGAGGGGGTGGGGGGAAGGAGGGAAAAATTTGGCACAGAAAGTTTGGCAAGGGTCAATGTCAAAAAATTACCCATGCATATGTTTTGCAGATAAAAAGCTTTAATTTAAAAAAAAAAAGGAATGTGCATGATTGGTATACTGAATTTAGAAAAAAAAAATATCGCAGTATGATCAAAGGCATAGCAGCATCACCTTTTCACTACTGTTAGATTCTTTGATTTGTGAAACTAGTCAGTCAGGAGCATTTATTAAGCACCTACTATATATGCCTGGCACTTTGCTAAGTGCTGGAGACAACAAACAAATAAATAAATGCCTTCAAGGAGTTCGTATTCCCGAGCAAGAGAACATACAAATAGTTATATGTATATAAGATAGAAGCAGTGTGATTGTAGAATAACTTCAGAGAGAAGTGGGGAGGTCAGTGACTGGGAAAGGCCTTCTGAAGATGAGTCTTAAAAGAAACCTAGGGAGACAGGAAGTGGAGGAGAGGAGCAGGGAAATGCATTCCAGGCATGAGAAACAGCCAGTAGGTTGGAACACAGAGTCTGGAGGTGGCGTGTCCTGGAAAAGAAAAAGCAAGGAAGCCAGAGTCTTTGGATCATGGAATATGTGTAGGGAAGGAAATACAGAAAGACTAGAAAATAGGAATGGAACTGATGGTGAAGGCCTTCAAATGTTTTTTGTATTTGATTCTGGAGGCGATAGGGAGTCATTGGAGTTAAAGGGATGACAAGGTCAGTTTGGGCAATCTAAGGGGTATGCCGGGAAATGTTCGACAACTGGAGTTCAAACATGCACACACACATTTACACACATGTGCACACACACTTTAAAGTTTAATCTGCGTCGTCGACATTTTCTTTATTGCTTTCTTAAGTCTAGGTGAACAACAAAACGGTAGCTCAAGACCTGGTTTTCAAGGTTTGTCTGTTTTTTAGGTATGAATACTCATGCTGAAAATTTACCTCTTCAGTTCACTGTCCCAGGCTGGCCTGAACTAGCTCTAGCGCAACCTTGCCTTTGTCCCAACCTCCCTCCCAGACAATACTTAGCCATGTATATCATGTGTAAAGGGGATGGGAGAGGGCTGAGAATAATTATCGTTGAAACTTTTAGGAGAGAAGCTGGGACCACCCCCCACTGAACTAGCCTACAGTGGTGTGGCAGATAAAAGTAGGCTGCAATGAGCAAAATAGACATTTTTTAACAGCAAAGAACTCATGGGAAGATACCCTTTTCTCATAGGTAGTTAATAAGGGACAGTGTGATGGAATGGGTAGAGGATTTATGTGGGAGTCAGGAAGATTTCAAGTCATGCATTGGGCACAACATTCTGTTTGTGTGACCTTGGATGAACAACTTAAGCTCACATAATTCCCTATGACTCTGAAAAGGAGAACAGTAGTCAAGATGATTTGGCAGAGGGGATATTCTTCATTAATAGTTTTCTTACCAATGAAAACATAGGCTCTAAAGGGGAAAAAAATCTAGGCAATATGGCCTGGTTGCTGACTCAAAGAATTATTGTGATTTTCAGTAAGAGGTATCTTCCCCATTTCTTTTAAGGGAAAGGGAAGAAGTTCTTGCTTCATAAATTCAATTCAACAACTCAAGCCTCTCTGCTAGGTGCTGCCCTCAAGAAGCTTCCTTCTATCAGAGTAAAAGGTTGTACCTTACAAGATGGTTTTATTGATTCTTGTAAAAAAGTAATCATTGTTTTGTCTTGGTGATGGTTGTTGCTACTCCATATCATGAATAGAACCCTGTCTATTAACAAAGAAATACAGGTGAGCCCTTAGAGCATGTAGATCCTGTTGACTGTTATTCATCACTGATTATCTATCACTTCTGCTGGGAGGTAGGAAGCGTACCTCAGTCAGTTCTCTGAAGTCATGATTGGTCAGGTCTTCTATTTTTTGTTTTTTGGGGGGGTTTGTTTCTTTTTTCTTAACATTACTTTTGATGATCATGTAAGTTCTCCTGAATCTGCCTATTTCATTCTGCAGCAGTTTGAACAAATCTTCCCAGATTTCTCTGAATTATTAATGTTTATGTTTTTAAAGACACTATAATAATCCATTTCTTTCCTATCCCACAATTGGCTCAGTCATCGCCATATTAATGGGCATACTGACTTTGTTTTCAATTCTTTCTTACTATAAAAGGTGCTGTGATAAATAATTTTTTTAATATTTAGTGTTCTTCCCCCCCCGCCTTTTGCTTCTTTGTCTAATAACTGAGTAGGTCACAGAATGTATACAGTTTGCTTTTCTACTACAGAGACTTCTCTCTTGAAATAAATCTGAGAATCACAAAAACCCAACAATAAGCATTTATTAAAGCATCTACTATGTCTCAAGAACTATGCTTCCAAGCCTACCATTTTTATACCGCAAAGTAGAGCAGAGTTGTACAGAGATAGTCATTACTCTTGCCCAAGTCAGACAGTGATTATCTTATAACTAAGGAACTCTGCCTTGAAGGTAGAGCCACCATTATCTTTGTTGTTAGCATGTAAATCTATTTTTCTCATTAGTATTCAGTGCAACATTTCCCATCAAACTCTGTTGAACTTACTTTCAGTGTTGATAGAGGAGTTTTATATGTAGTTTCCATATTGGGAGGGGATCATAACCGATACGAGGTGAAAACTTGATTTTCATGTTTATTACAGTTCCAAGCCAATGCCACAAAGAAGAATTGAGGTATCTCTGGGTTCTTAAATACTATTCCAACCTGTGAGTGCACCAGCTGAAATAAATCTTAACAAGCCAGAAAATCTTCTTGTAGAGGCCTGATGATAGATTATCAGTCAGTCATTGTGGATCATCTGACCACCACAAAGGTTACTAGGTAGTAAAGGCAATCACTGCCATGCAAAAAGCACCCCCCTGTACTTCCAAAGATATCAGCACTCCAGGCCAAGGCCCTATTCATTCTGTGCTAACTCAGATTCTATCCATCTGTAGAAAATCACTGACCCTTTGAGTATTGAAGTAAATAAATCAGGGGACAATCCATCATATGATCAATGGACAAGAGCAAAATTTAAATTGGCAGGGGGTATTATTGGAGATTGCTGACACATCCCTCTGGATAACCTTTCTGATCTTGAGCTTGCCAGCAGTGACCTATATGACTTGTAGCCTACCATTCTAGAGGGCTACAAACCCTCGCCTAACATCAGTTTAAAAAGTGCTGGTCTCTCCCATCAGCTAGACAAAGGACCTGAGCATAATCAGAGTCCAAAAGTAAGGCAAAGTCAAAAGAGTGGTCTGTCAGCAAAGCCGGAAAAAGCCTCCTCTATAGATTCTCTTTTTTTTCCTTAGGGATAAATGTATTGACACATACACTATCAAAGAAGGTAGTGTTTTAAGAGCTGCAGGACTAATACAATATGAAAATAATCCATTTGTGTGCAAGAAAATCCAATTAGTAGATGCCACTTTGCAGTGAAAGGATAACACGTACACAATTATTTTTTTCTTATTCTGCAACTTTGTGATCTTTTACTCAGCATTTGCCAAAACCCCAGGGATATCTCTCAATGTGGTGCTATCAAGATTCCAGAATAAAAATAATGCTTTGGTTTCAACACATGCCACTGCAAAGAAAATGCCTTCAGTTCCCAAGAAGACAGTTGCTCCAAATTGCAACACAAACAGCTGTTTCCATCAATCAGGAAACACAAGGAAGCATCTGATCTTAGAACCTGAGCTAGAAAGGAACTCAGAGGCTAATTTGTCCAGTCCTCTCATTTTCCAGGCAAAGAAACTGAAGCCCAGGGAGGCAAGGTGACTTTTGCAGGGAGAGCTGCATAATCAGTAACCCCCAACTTGTATGTTGCATAGTTAGTAACCCCTAACTTGTATTACTCAGGGACTCTGGTCTTTCTGTTCTCCCACACTGGCTCCATTTGTATAACGTGGCTCATTTAGTTTCCACGTGATGTGTCCCTTCCAAAGGAACATTCTGACTATGTCAAATGAACAGGCATGAAACTCTCATTATAAAATACCGCCTGTTTCATGTCTCTCTTTCACAATAGAACCTATGGGTGTAGGGTTATATATTTCTCTTGAATGTGGAGTGACCAGAAGTTGCCATAGGAAGACAGAGATGTAAAACTACTGTTGAACACCAGCCACCAGGGCTGGTAGATTCAATAGATAGAAAAGTTAGTGATCAAAATTACAGAAGAAAAAGTCTCTTCATTTGAGAGCTCTTTCACTTTCCAGATCACCTTGGCTGGGCAAGATATGACAGAAGAACATTGTATGTTATGTATGAACATTGTACTAGGAATGCCAGGGATCTCACTTACTCGTTGAAAACACTGACCAACCAAATCTTTCTGGGTATTCCAGTAGAACTGAGACTGGAGGGAGGGTGCTCTGTGTCTTTGCACATGACTAGATCAACTTCCACTCCCACTGATGAGTCAGGATGCTGGGGGAGCCTCCGAGGAGTCAAAGGTGATTTTTCTGTATCGTTGGCTCAAGTCCCTCCTATGTACTTCCTCTCAAGGTTTTCAATTGAAGATAGTTTACTCAGCAAACCTTAAATGACTATTAAAAAGAGATCTTTACTAAGATGGTACGGTAAAAACACTTAGTCCAGAGTATTTCCTCTATTAAAACACCTGTTATACACTTAACCATGAGCATACACAGAGTCCATGAAAAGGTGGACTCAAGTACATTACTGGAAGTCCTTTTCTCCCATTCATGAGATATCCAGGAAGATCCCCATAGTCACAGTATTATTTCTTTACTGGGTTCCTTATAGAGTTGAGTCTAGTCTGCCTTTGACTCCTGTTAAGGATACTGCTGCCTGATGATATTGTGCTGGCAAAGTGGAGCTGGGATGCCGATAGGAAGAAGAGAAGTCCAAAATTTCCAGAACCTTTAAGACTTGTCTTTTAAAGTTTTCCTTCAGCTGTATTGGAGCAGAGGAATGAAATGCTAGGCCAGGGGAAGGAGTTGTACTGAAGGTCAGAACTAAAACCTCCCCTTTCTTCCCAAGTGGTTTGTCTTCTGGGGTGGGATGGAAAGTCTGATTCTCCATTGACCAGAAGTCCTTGATACTCACTAACACAAAGCTTTTTCTGTCGGATTTAAAGAGCATATTAAAATCTCCCAGACCATTTTGACGAACTTCCTATCTGCCATTTTCACAGGCAGTCATAAAATGTGGCAGGTGCTGGGGAGGTGAAGACAAAAATGAAAGAATCCTGATCCTTAAGGGTTTTTACCCAAAGACTGGGAAGTTGGGAGAGGGGCACAGCATGGAGGGTAGGTAGGAGAAAAAAATACCATATGCTTAGATCCATAAACACAAAATATAAAGAAAAGAGAGAATCATTTCCAGGGGCAAATACTCATGTGAGGGACATCGTTGTGCAGCTTAGCCATTGCTGAGCTTAATCTCAAAAGGAAATAGGAATCCCAAGAGACAGGAAGAGAAACAACAGATATGCCATTTGGGACTAGAAAGACCCACTGGATCCACATTGTTTTAAAGGGTCTTTAAAGGGTAAACAAGAGTCTGTTTCTTATCCTTGAAGAAATTTCATAACTGTTGTAAATTGTTCTTTGCATTTGTCATGTAATACGAGGGTGTCTTCTGAGGTGTCTAAGGAAGATATGTATCTAGGATGAATGAGATGAAAGAGATCTGCTGGAAGTGTTTTGGAAGGGAATTGTGAAAGATTTCACCATGATATCAGGTTAAGGGAAAAAAAGGCAAGGAATTGGTCAGTCTTTTCCTCCATCTTGAGTGTGTTACCAGAACAATCTGCCATACAGTGGAAAGTTTGGAACAAAGCCTAATCATCCACACTTGCCTTTGGCCAAAAGGCAGACGAGATTTCCTTATGGACACAGACACCTACTCAGAGCAGTGCTGCTTCCGGCTTTGGGAATTTGTTTAATAAGTGTCTTTTCATACTGTAGCTGTATTGTGACAGGAGTTTACCTTAGAAGGGCAGCAGGTATATTCGAATGAGTCGAATGCTGTTTCTAGGAGCTTTGATACCAGGTACTTGTAGCATCTTCTCTTCATACTCTTAATTAGGGTTGCATTCTACTCAGCCTGCTTTTGTCCTCATTGCCAATGATGCATCTCAACCTGGATGTTGACCTTCAGACTTACATTATACTGATTTCCCATCCTCAGTGGGTTACTGAGTCACTGTACCTATCTGTTTTTGTAAACTAAATTTTGGGGAGGAGAAGAACTTGACAATAGAAAAAAAGAGCTGCATTTGATTTTCATGTTTCATTGTTTTGCATCAGCAAGCTTTGTTGAAAAGTTATTTTCAGAATTGGATATTCAGCACATCAAAAACCCCCTTTCTAAAATTCTTCTTCACAGTCCATCCTAGGTTAGCAGGCAGGTTCCTCTTAAGACTACATCCTAAGATTTGGTATTTGCAATTACCTCCTTTCCCACTTGGGATAAAAATATTGTGTTGAGGCTTTCTGATGTACATGGCATCCTAAATGACAGAAGAGATCTTGAAGGTCATCTAGTCCCTTATTTCACAAAGAAAAGCAGTCCCTGAAAGGAGAAGTGACCTGCCAAGTCCCTACAGGAAGTCCCCCGATTGTACATTTTATGTATTTAATGTTTTATGTTTTGTAGTTTGGGTTGTTTTAATGCCTTTGCTGTGGATATTGAATTTGCTATTTGGTGAATTAAATATAGTTGTACAGGGCTGAGTGCTGCTCTTTGGGTCTCGTGACTTTCCCACCCATCTGGATCCGCTTGCCACTTCTCATTGTGCAATCCTCCTCTTTCTTCTCTCTTCATCCTCTCTCACAGTGATCTCATCCCCTCCCAGGGGTCCACTTATCAAGCAGAAGTAGGTAACTTCCACTTTCTACCAAGAGAATCAGCATCCTTCTGGTTGCTCCAGTTTTTAGCTTCAGTCATTCCCTAGTCTGCCCTTGCCCTCCCCTCTGCCATCCGGTCAGCCACATTGTCCTGACACAGCCCTTCTCACAGGTATTTCCTTCTCTCCCTCATATGGCCATTGGCCTAGCTTGGGCTCCTATCACCTCTCACCTTGGCTATTGCTAGAGCCTCCTAATTGGTCTCCTAGCTTCCAGTGTCTCCTCTGTCTCTAATTCATCTCCACAGAGCTGCCAAGTTGATATTCCTACAGCATAGGTCTGCTCCTCATGAATTTTCAGTGGCTTCCTGTTGCCTCTAGGATAAAATTCAATGTCCTCTGGCATTTCAAGTCCTTTACAAATTTGGCTCTAGCTTATCTTTCCAGGCTTCCTGCACATTGTTCCCCTTTGCATACTCAATAGGCCAGTCCAACCCCCTCCATCATATTCCATCTCTCTTCTCTTCCTTCCCATAGGTGATCCCTTCTACCTGAGCCAAACTCTTTCCCTGCTGCCACCTCTGTTCCAATGCCACCTCTTGCAGATGTTCTTTCCTGTTCCATCCTTTGCTCCTGCACTTGATTTCTTCTGGAAATTCTGGTTTGTCTAAATGTGCCATTTTCCCCAATTGCATATGAGGTCTTTTCAGGGCAGGAAATGTTTTTTTTTTTTTTTCTGTCTACGTATTCCTGTCACATAGTAGGTACTTCCTGAGTGCCCATGAAATGAAGAAATGAAGAAATATGAAGACTGTCACCAATGACTTAAATTCTGGTCATGGGTCTTGGGTCTTGTCAGATGTCAGGAGAGGGGGGTGAAAATCATGGATTTAAGGATTAAAGAAACTGATAATATCTCCTAGTTCCAACTCCTAATTATGCAAATAAGGAAACTGATGTTGAAAGAGATAACATGAATAATATTATTGATATTATTTCTTTCAACCTGTTTTCTTTTTTATAGCTTTAATAACATTATAGCTAAGAGCAGAGTAGCTGGGACTTTGTCCCTAGGAATTGAGACGGAATCTCAAGGATGTTCGTGGCGTTCCTTAGCTCCGTTGTAGTGAAGTCTCTCTCTGCCCTGCTCTTTTCCTGCATCCTGGTGTCAGGCCTCTGGCTCTTCCCATTGTGGGCTGGTAAGCTACTTTTATTTTTTGGCCTCACAGAGTCTTTCCTGCCTTTTGCTATTGACTCGTGAACTTGCAATTGTAACTCTGGCAGCAACAATGGTGTTCATTAAACAGCAAAGACAAAAGGACATTTTTAGGGAAATATGACATGTGGTCATGGTGTCACTCATAAAGTTTTAGGGAAATCTGTTAAATGGAAGTTTATAGAAACAGTTTCCTACAGTGAGGAACACTTTAGAGGCCAAGCCAATTTGAGTAAATGATGAGCTGGAGAGGCATGAATCACTGGAAGAATGCGCTCGCTGCACATGAGGCTGTGCCTAAAATAAGAATGTACTTCTAAGGGAACGCTGAAATACAGAAACAAACTCTGAGCTAAGCTCCATGAGAAGCTAGGGAATATTTTAAACTGTTTCCCTTGGCTCCCTGCAATATGCAAAATTCATGCTATCGAGTAGAAAGTTGAGAACAGAAGAAGACTGACTTCTGAAATTAATTCATTAGTCTAATATCCACGGGGTGTGGTCTCTTCTTGATGTACACATGTAATTCATATTAAGATGTGTGGGAGGAAATAACACTCATGCATGACAAGACATATTAAGTAACGTGTCAGTGGCTGAGCTTGAGATTTGGCCTTCTTGGAAGGAGACTGCCTGTCCACTAGGAAAGTGGAAAAAGGGCTTCTTTCCACTTCCTTCTGACAGTGTTTAGTATGAGACTAGCATGTTTGAAGCGTCAATGGCAGTGGCAGGGGAAATAAATGAATAAAGCCCTGTCCTTGCCCAAGAGGAATCAGAAAGACTTGTATGGTCCGTAGCCTGGGACCTGTGGCTTTGCAAGGAAAAGGGCTTTGTTCTCATGTCTCTTCTATGGAGCCACATTCAGTTTCTCTTGTTTTTTCCCTTTTTATTTTGGTTGATATATTTTCTGTAATATATATATATATATATATATATACACATATATACATATATGCATGTGTAAATTGTTGAGCGTTTCTCAGTGTTCATCATGCTTGTCATTTTCTTATGGCACAACAAAATGCCATTACATTCATGTAGCACAACTGATGATTATCTATCCTATTTCTTTTGTTTTTCTGCCCCCAAAATAGTAGTGGTTTAAAAATTTTGTTGTATATTGAGCCTTTCTTCAGATCATTTGTCTTCTTGGGGTATATGCCTAGCAGTGGGATCACCGAGTCAAAAGATGTAGTTGTAGATAGCCTACTTCATATACATCTTGACTCCCACGGTAGAATGGAAGGTTTGTGAGGGCAGAGACTATTTCTTTTTTATTTTATTTTATTGTTTTTGTCTTTACACCCCTAACATAGCAGTCTTTAGAATATAGTAGGCACTTAATAAATCTTTGTTATTTCAGAGGAAAAACAAAAGTACAAGTAAATTTGATGTGAACTAGCAGGTTCTCAGTATGTAAGACTCTCTCTCTGCCCTGCTGTTTTCCTGCAGTCTCCTTCCAGGCCTGTGTCTCCCCACATTAGGGAGTTTAAGCTACTTTTACCTTCTGACCTGACAAAGTCTTTGCTGCCATTTGCTGTTAACATGTGAACTTGCTTATAACTCTGACAGTTCAATGTTCATTAAACAACAAAGACAGAAGGACACAGTTGTATATTTGGATGAAGTCTTGGCCTTGAGTCAAAAAAAAGGCCTGGGTTCAAATCTCATCTGAAAAGTAGGATTAGAGACTGAAGGAGGGATAGGTCATTTCTGGCTTGGAGTGGGAATGAAGATGGATTGAGGAAGGCTTCCTGTAAAGAATCTAAAACATCCTACCCAAAAGAATGGAAAGGAGTTCCACATCCACTTCAGTAGGGAAGTGTGGGATCCAGGATGTGAAGGAAAGGCTAGGCAAAGCTGTGGGACTGGCAAAGATCCAATTGAACTGTGGAATGAAGAGAGTACTGAGCAAGAAGGCTAGACAAGTTGGTTAGGTCCATATTAGCAAAACCCTCAGATTCACAGTCAGGGAGTTTGGCCTTTATTTAGTAGTCAATGAAAAGCTCTAAAGATTTTGAGCAAGTGAGTCGTAGGGCCCGAGCTTTCGATCAGCAAGATAACTCAGGCCATGAGGGTGCCTATGGGGG
Organism: Myrmecobius fasciatus; assembly: GCA_023553655.1. NCBI lineage: Eukaryota > Metazoa > Chordata > Mammalia > Dasyuromorphia > Myrmecobiidae > Myrmecobius > Myrmecobius fasciatus. Next base: position 256,337 of record JAJPUD010002691.1, on the reverse strand, counting down.
GAGTGGAGTGGGAGGGGCTTAGTAGAGAAGGGTAGGAGGACTGGGAAGACATAGGGCCACTTAAGGGGATCTTAAGAGCAATGAGAGCAGAATGTAGAGGACAGAAAGCACCAGAGTCCATTCCTTGAGCCTTCTAAAATCAGCAAATATCTGGAAGCTTTACATTATAGATAAAACCTCTAAATGGTAGATTAAATATTTCACTTTTCATCAAGTTGACTCAGTTGAAAAATCTCCAGCCCTAAAACAGCTGACCAGCCAAAGGAGAAATCCTAACAATAGGTCAAGAGGCCTTTGAACATGCTGCTTGATAGAATCTCAGTGTAATAGAAGCCACCATCTATTTGAATCAATATGGGGAAATCAAAACCATCCAATTCCCTTAACCTTTTCCTGTAGCAGCCGTTTCCCATCCCTTTGATCTAGCATTTGTCAAATAGCTTTGGCCCCTCTCACTTTTTACACATCCCTTTTAAAGTGTCAAGACCAAAACTTGACACAATAATCTAGTCAAGTTGTGATTTAAGAATGAATATATAGACTGAGAACTTCTGTTTTTGACATGTTCTGGCCATAATAAATCTCATCTTCTACTTCACTTTTGGTACAGTAACAATGAATTCAGCTTGTGGACTACTATGGTCTCCCGCTTCTGTTTGGTTGGGTTTTTTCATTGTTTTGGTTTTTTTTATTAAATAGTAAGTATAGCACTTAGTGTTTGATGCTGAGTACAAATGTAGACTGCAGTGAAGGGCTAAAGGACTGAGGACCTAAGTTTGAATTTCAGATTTGCCACCAGCTACCCATATGAAAATGAATAAGTGACTTGCCCACTTAACCTCAGTTCTCTCATGTGTATAACAAGAGGTTTGGACTAGAATAGGGCTTCTCCTTGCCTTTTTTTAACCATTCTCTGTCTGTCAGCATCTACTCAGAATCTTGTCTTTCATTAAATAAAATGTGTGGTTGTTACAGAAGAAATTATTATATTGAGATAAGGGTAGACACATGTTTGCCCCCCCCCAAGAAAACAAGTTCATGGCCCCCATTTAAGAAATCCTGGATTAGGTAAAAGTTCTAAAGTTCCTTTTAGCCTGAAATTGAGGTGCCCCAATTACCACTTGCAAATGAATAGGTGATGGAACATATTCAGAATTTATGGTTCTTGATCTGCTATTAAAATATTAGCTAACATTATGATGATCTTTATAATGAAAGTTTGTGTTAGATGATATGAAGGTCCATGTAATGTGATTTCAAGGAGCCTGTCATAATATCAGTGAAAGATGCACTGGGGAGAGGAAGTTGGGGTTGACCACTTTAGTTTTGGGGAAGTGTGGTTTTATGTTTTGCTTTATTTTGTTGAGAGGAACAGCATGGAAGCTGAGCTCAGGGTCAGGAAGATGAGTTCAGATCCCATATCTGGCATTTACTTGCACTGTGATCTTCCTCCTCTGTCTGTGTTAAATAGAGCATGATAGTAATCTCTGGTGTACATCCCCGACAGGTTGTAGAGAGACTTAAATGAGATCATACTTGTAAGATACTTGGTAAAAATGGTACTGCTCTCTGAATGCCACTTCTTATTAGTGGCCTCAGGAAGATGATGGCCATCTACTAGCTTGAAACTAGGAAGGTCTGTTTTCAAATCCTTCATCTGGCAGTTGGGATCAAAGAGCCCAAGGTAGAAGTTACCTGAGAGCAATTTTATCCAATCTCTGCCCATCTTCCTGCTCTTTTGCCAAGTCCCTGGGCCACGTTCTTTTGATTGGGGAGAGATCTGGACCCTTTTCCTTCTATGGATCCACCTTTCTGCATTCCCAGGTCCCCCACTCCTTTCCACCTCTAACTCTTGGAATAATAATGAAATCAACACAACTCTTTCTGTCATTTCCATGACTTTAAGACCCAGACACCCCTCCATGAGCACTGCTCTATTCATACATACTGTCTATGAGCTCCTGGAGGGCAGAGACTGACTTGCTTTTTAGCTAGCACAGTGTCTGGAACTTAGAAAGCACTGAATCAGTGCTATATTACTTCAAGCTGCTTCTCTCTGTGTGACCACAATCAATTCGCTTATCTGACTTTTAGATAATCACTCAAAGCATATTTGCTAAGTTATAGGTAGGACATCATTTATAGCAATAAAAAAGCCCTGGATATAAAGCAATTTTATTTCAATATAATGCATAACATGAAGTAGTATTTTCTTAAGGTGACTGTACTGTGCCCTCTATATAAGCCCAAATAAAAGGAGATTGCTCCTTTAGTCTGCTGGCTCTAGAAGTGCCTTTCCACCTTATCATGGCAGTCCCTGCTTCCTAAGGCCTTGGAGCAAAGACGGAGCCTCTTCTGTCCCAGTCCCACTTGTGGTGGACACAGGAAGGTTACATAATTCTTGTGTCTGTAGATTAACAGCAAGAGTCCACAGGACTCTAGCATGCTGACTGCCAAGCTCCACACCCTCCTGGGCTTGCAGGGAAGGTGGAGAAACACTACTAAGGAGCAGGTTGCAAACATTAAGCAGATATCGACTTGTGTTGAAGTCAGCCTCACTAGGTATTGAACAGAGAGGTAAATATTGATCCAGGATAAGACCAACATTTACCTTGAGGCATAATGCATCTTGGTGCTGACCAAAACTAGGAGTCAATAAATGTATTTTTATACACATTCTATTACCGAAATTAATTATGACAAAGCTTTTGATCTAATTTTATTTTGACATCTGCGGGTTATTTAAAGTCACTCCACAAAAGTAGGAACACTTTCTGTTCCATCACTGGGACCCATTTCCAGAGGCCTCATAGACAAAAGACTCTGGGAAGTAGGGGAAAGCCCTAATGCAAGCTGTTCATGTCCTACGATCTTACCAACCATGTTTGGGAGCCTCTTACTCACACAAGTGGCAAATATGTACTCGCTGTGTCTCATGTACTTGTGATAAATAACACACATGCTTTGAGAAAGCAAACCTTTGTAGAGTTCCCAAATAATCTGTTAGGTCAAAGGATTTGACCAGAAATGGACCCAGCTAGTAGAAAATGTGGCAGCATCTATAGGGCAGCAATAGCAGGATATTGGGTCTATCTCTTGGTGCCCAAACATTGGGGTTGTTGAAACAAGATGGTAGTAGTTGTTGTTTGTTCTCATTATGGAAGAGCAAGGTGATGGCATAACATGCAAGGGAATTGGATGAAAGTGAGAGAGGGCTAGGCAAGGTCACCTGCCTCACTTTCCCCTCCAGAGCCATCTGGGTCCAGTGGCCAGAGAGAAATGAGGAGAACTGGAGTTGACCCCGGATGCAGTGGGAGACCTTGGCCTTTTGAAGCTAAGGTCTTGAACAGGAATACAAAGATAGAAGCACAAAGAATCCTTGGCCTGGGTGCTGTAGGGAGCATGGAGACTGAAGCAAATGGCTGTCTCTGTTGCCACTTCTGGATAAGAAGGTTCAACAAGCATGTTACAGAATTGGGAGAAACCTCAGAGGTCCTCTGGGATAGCTTAGAGCTCCTAAGGAAAGTGACTTTCCCAGAGTCACACAGATAGTGAAGAACAGAGCTAAGATTTAAACCTGAGGCTTTTGCTGTGAAGAAGACCCACATCAGTCTGTACCACCACCCATGCTTGGGCAACCATGCCATGTGGCACAACAAGCTGACCTCTGAATCTGGGAATCAGGAAGATCAGAACTCAACTGTAGGTATATGCCCCAGGGGAAGTCACTTAACTGTACCTCAGTTTGTTTAACTGTAAAATGGGGCATATCTTGAAGGGTTGTTATGAGCATGAAATAAAATATTTGGAGGCATGTTTGGCAGATAATAGGCCCATATAAATACGTATTTGCTTCTCTTTCCCCTTTGCCATGCCCTGAATGAGAACTTAATGGGCCCAGACCAAACATAGGCAAAAAAAATCTTGATCTAACTTCAAAAAAAATTCCACCTCGGTTGTTTTATGTTCTGAGCGTGGTTAAATCAGAGTTCCCCTCATTGGGGTGATTCCAGGTAGCTATCAGCAATGGACCTGTAACTTTGGGTGGATTATCCCAGAAATATCAGAATTAAAAGGGACCTCAGAGGTCATTTCAACCAAGTTGGACCAGAGCCAGAATTATCTGTAATGTCACTGATGAGTGGTTCTCCAACTTTTGCTTGAACAGTGATGGGAACCCCACCGTTTTTCAAGGTAGCCCATTCTTTGGGGAAGTTTTTCCCCCCTGATATTAGACCCAAATGTGTGGCTTTGCTAAAGAATTTAATTCCTTCTCCTAGGGCCAAAGAGAACCAAAATGATCACTCTTTAGTGGGATAGATTTCCCTCTTCCCCCATAGCCATAGCCTTCTCTGGACTTGAAGAAGTCTTCATGAATCATGAACTCAAGGCCCTTTCCCCTGCTCTGCAGCCTCCTCAGCTAAGCCCAGCTGCCTAGAAATGCCCTACTCTCCAAGGTCATGGCAGACTCGGGAATTTCTGGAAGGTCAATCAGTCACCAAGCTTTTATTGAGTGCCAGGCACTGTGATGAGCATTGCCAGTATAAAGAAAATTAAAAGCACAGTTCCCTTCCCTCAAGAAGCTCACGTTATAACGAGGGAGCCAACAGGCAAAAACGGGCAAAGTACTGTGAAACAAATACCTTCTTTGATAAAGCCTGTTCACACTATTGGGCCCAACATCTCCAGTGTGGTTTTTGTTTCTTTGTGTGTGTGTGTGTGGGGGGGGGTGGCTGAATATCTTTGATGACCATGTGAAGTCCCAGCCCCTTTCATAGCTAAACCACCAAGTTCTACAGGGGTATAGATGGCGAAGTGAAACCTTGTCCCTAATTGCTATCCTGGGAAACTGAGAGGTGGAGAGGGAGAGAGGGAAAATGCCATGTCTGGCAGATAGCTTCTACATGTATGCCTCATGCATAGCTATTAAAGCATACCCTGGTGCTACTTGGAGACGCTGTTTCTTCCTACACTGAGGTGTTAAAAAGACATCCTGTAACATTACCAGATTTCATTTTGCTTGATTTATCTGCCATGCTCTGTCAGCTTAACGGGAATATCTGACTTGATCACATATTTCATTCACGATTGACAACCCTTTTTTCATTCTTCCCAGCTCTCTTTTCAACCCACTTTCATTCAGCATCGTACATTTTTACAGTGTCCTGTTAAAATCCCTTATGGCAAATGAATTAGAGAAGGCTTTGCCTTCCCTTCCTTTAGTCTCAGCCAAGGGAGGGCAGCAGGTTTCACAAGTGGGCCTTCCTAATTGCTCTGATGACCCAGGGTAATGCTACTCATTTAATGACACCTGAGTACTAGAGGTTGGGTGGCTTCTTCAAAGCCCTCCAAATACATTTGCTCTCGTGCCCATTGTCTGCTGCATGAATAATGCGATGGGGCTCTGGGGACGGGAGAACTAAAGCAGTTCTTCAGAGAGTCTGCACTTCTGGAAAGAGGAAAGCCTTTTCTTTCTGATTATGCCAGGTACGTGCATAATTCAAGCTCAGAGTCTCTATGCTACCTGCTTGCAGCCTTCATCTGGAAAACCTGTATCTGGATGTAAGACAGTGCTGCCTAGCCAGCAGCTAGGGCATGCGCCACTGCTGTGTTCTGCCCTGATGGAAGATCACTGCCTCCACCACTACTGTCTTCACAGAGCTACACAAAGACCAGGGGAGCAACTCCATGAGGGGAGTAGAGGGCAGGAGTGAGCCGGGGCTGAGACCCTACCACAGGATGGTCTTTAAAAGCAAATAACTGCATTCCCTGCTCATATATATTGAACAAGACAAGTGCACACAGGGATGGTTCAATATTAGGAAAACTATTAACATAATTGACTATATTAATAACCAAATTAACAAAAACCATATGATAATCTCAGTAGATGCAGAAAAAGCATTTGATGAAATCCAACATCCATTCCTATTAAAAACATTAGAGAGTATAGGAATTAATGGACTTTTCCTTAAAATAGTCGGTAGCATCTATTTAAAACCATCAGCTAGCATCATATGTAATGGTGATAAACTGGAACCATTCCCAATAAGATCAGGGGTGAAACAAGGATGCCCACTATCACCATTACTGTTCAATATTGTATTAGAAATGCTAGCCTTGGCAATAAGACAAGAAAAAGAGATTAAAGGAATTAGAGTAGGTCATGAGGAAACCAAATTATCACTCTTTGCAGATGATATGATGGTCTACTTAGAGAACCCTAGAGAATCAACTAAAAAACTATTAGAATTAATCCACAACTTTAGCAAAGTTGCAGGATACAAAATAAATCCACATAAATCATCAGCATTTTTATACATCACCAACAAAATGCAACAACAAGAGATACAAAGAGAAATTCCATTCAAAATAACTATCGATAGTATAAAATATTTGGGAATATATCTGCCAAGGGAAAGTCAGGATCTATATGAGCAAAAGTACAAAACACTCTCCACACAAATAAAGTCAGATCTAAACAATTGGAAAAACATCAAGTGCTCTTGGATAGGGCGAGCGAATATCATAAAGATGGCAATACTACCTAAACTAATCTATCTATTTAGTGCTATACCAATCAAACTCCCAAGAGATTATTTAACTGACCTAGAAAAAACAACAACAAAATTATCTGGAAAAACAAAAGGTCAAGAATTTCAAGGGAATTAATGACAAAAAATGCAAATGAGGGTGGCCTAGCTGCACCAGATCTAAAACTATATTATAAAGCAGTGGTCACCAAAACCATTTGGTACTGGATAAGAAATAGAGTAGTGGATCAGTGGAATAGGTTAGGTTCACAGGACAAAATACTCAATGACAATAGTAATCTAGTGTTTGATAAACCCAAAGACCCCAGTTTTGGGGATAAAAACTCACTATTTGACAAAAACTGCTGGGATAATTAGAAACTAGTATGGAAGAAATTAGGCATTGACCCACACCTAACACCATATACCAAGATAAGGTCAAAATGGATTCATGATCTAGGCATAAAGAATGGTATTATAAACAAATTAGAACAATGTAAGATGGTTTACCTCTCAGACCTGTGGAGGGGGAAGGAATTTATGACCAAAGAAGAACTAGAGGTCATCATTAATCACAAAATAGATAAGTTTGACTATATCAAGTTAAAAAGTTTTTGTACAAACAAAATGAATGCAGACAAGATTAGAAGGGTAGCAGTAAACTGGGAAAATATTTTTACATCCAAAGGTTCTGATAAAGGCCTCATTTCTAAAATATATAGAAAATTGACTCAAATATATAAGATTTCAAGCCATTCTCCAATGGATAAATGGTCAAAAGATATGAACAGACAATTTTCAGATGAAGAAATTGAAACTATTTCCGGTAACATGAAAAGGTGCTCCAAGTCACTATTGATCAGAGAAATGCAAATTAAGACAACTCTGAGATACCATTGCATACCTGTCAGATTGGCTAAAATGACAGGAAATGATAATAACTGTTGGAGGGAATGTGGGAAAACTGGGACACTGATACATTGTTGGTGGAACTGTGAACGGATCCAACCATTCTGGAGAGCAATTTGGAGCTATGCTCAAAAAGTGATCAAACTGTGCATACCCTTTGACCCAACAGTGTTTCTACTGGGCCTATATCCCAAAGAGATCTTAGAGGAGGGAAAGGGACCCACCTGTGCAAGAATGTTTGTGGCAGCCCTTTTTGTAGTGGCAAGAAACTGGAAATTGAAAAGATGCCCATCAATTGGAGAATGGCCGAATAAATTATGGTATATGAATGTTATGGAATATTATTGTTCTGTAAGAAATGACTAACAGGAGGATTTCAGAGAGGATTGGAGAGACTTGCATGAACTGATGCTGAGTGAAATCAGCAGAACCAGGAGAACATTATACACAGCAACAAGACTATACGATGATCAATTTTGATGGACATGGTTCTCTTCAACAGTGATGTGATTCAAACCAGTTCCTATTGTTCAGTGATGAAGATAGTCATATACATCCAGAGAGAGGCCTGTGGGAACTGAGAGTGAACCACAACACAGCATTTTAACACTTTCTGTGAATATTTCCATGCATTTTGTTTTCCTTCTTAGGTTGTTTTTTTTTTCTTCTCTTTCTAGATCTGATGTTTCTTGTGCAGTAAGATAACTGTATAGATATGTATACATGTATTGTATTTGTCATATAATTTATCCTATTTAGCATGTATTAGATTACCTGTCATCTAGGGGTGAGGGGTGGGGGGAAGGAAAGGAAAAGCTTGGGAAAAAATATTTTTTTTTCAAAGGTCAATGTTGAAAGGTCACTCATATGTTTTGTAAATAAAAAGCTATATATATAAAAAAAAGATATGTATCACTAGGAAAAAAATAAATGTCTTTCTTGTAAACAGTACAAAAAAAAACAAAACAAAAAAAAACCAAGTGCACAACCTTGGGCTAGGATGCAAGATGGAACTTGTTCCAGTCACAGCCCCCTTGCCTTTTGAGTATCTTGTGGTTGAATAAATGGGGAGGAAATTACTGTTGTCAAGTTGTTGTTGTTCAACTCATTGTGACCCCATTTGGGTTTTCTTTGGTAGACATACCAGAGTGGTTGGCTATTTCCTTCTCTGGCTCATTTGATAGATGAGGAAACTGAGGCAGACAGGGTGAGCTGACTTACCCAGGATCACACAGCTAGGAAATGTTTGAGACCAAATTTGAATGCAGAAAGATGACTCCAGGCAGGTACTCTATGTATCCGTGTCAGTGCCCCCTAGCTGCCCTAAGGAAGTAGATGCAAATGATAACATAAACTAATTAAGAGAAGTATGCTGTTCAAGAAACCTTGATTATCTGCCCCTATGCACTTGCAAGGGCCTGAACATTGAGCTCACATAGTGATGTCACCCAGCAGTCAGATGCTATGAGGGGATCTGCTGGATTTTCAGGGAAATGGCAGTGCCCAGTCTTTCTTTGCTTCTTCCTTTGGCTCGTCTCATTGCTCTTTCTTGTCTCATGGAAGTTTGAGTTGAAGCTCTCGTTCCTTCTTTGTTTTTCCCCCTTCTGTCTCTTTCTGTCCCTCTCCTGGCTGAGTCACTGTGTCTTGATTGCAACCCTTCCACTCACATCAAAGAGTAGAAAGAAAGCCCCTCCTGATCCTTTCAAGTGTTGGGCCAGTGTGTTTGCTGGAGCTCTCATCATCCCTCCACCCCCCCCGCAAAAATATTTCATGTCTTCTTTGCATATTTTATATTTCCTTATCTGTTTATGAACCATTCTTCCTTCCCTGTGCAACCCTCCTCTCCCCTAGAATGCACACTCCTTAAGGTCAGAGATTGTTTTCTTATTCTGTCTTTTTGTCCCTGAGGCCTAGCACAATATCTGATGCATGGTGGGGGCCTTATAATATATACTTATTGACTAAATTAATGAATTAGTGAATGAGTAAAACAAAGTGTATAGGATTTATTTACCTTTCAGAGGAAGCACCAGGAAATTTCAGGGTTCTTTGCAACCAACTCTGGGCCAATTGCTAATGAGCTTCATGTAGATCAAAAGCCAAAGATGGGCAAGTAAGCAGTGAGAGAACAGGTGCCCCCTCAGGTCAGCACAGATGCTGGCATTCCTTCCTCTGAACATTCTGTTCGAGCTAATCTCTCGACATGGCCAGGAAACAAGACTGTTTTCTTGATCATCATGATTTTGAATTGCATACCTTGTCATAACAAATAATGGAAGTTTAAATAACATCCCTAGACGGATTAATTGGTCCCAGAAGTGATTACCCTTTAGTGCCAGAGGCCGAGCAAGGCCTGGGAAATGGAGATGGGAGGGTTCGGAGTTCCCCAGCACTGTGAGGGAGGCAGCAGCATTTCCTGGCAGGAATAATAAACCTTGCCACCAGCCAGACTTTGCATTTGGCCTTTGAAAGTACACTGAAATTGAAGCCAGTGTTGGGGTGCAAGTTACGTAAGGATCTTAGTCCAAGGCTGTCTGGAAATAACCTTTCCCCGGCACCATCAGTCATGGAAATACAAGGCATTGGAGCAGGGGAAAGAGAGCAGCTTTTCATCCTTGTATCTCATTTTGCTCCTTTTTTCGTTCTTATTTTTCTTAGGTAATTAGCTGCATTGGCCTGTTATGCAAATATAGTGTCAAGACTTGGGAATGATATCCTTGGAGAAGGGGAATACTCTTTCCTGCCTTGTGATCTAGAGGTGCTCCATTAAAACCCTGCTATTGTCTCAAGGCAGTGCCTGTCAATCCAATTTAATGATTGCTGGCTGAGATCTGAAGGTGACTCGTGGGTCTATGGGTCTGTTGGAGCAGGCAGGAGGCCTGGTGGCTTCACTGGGGTGGGAGTGATACCCTCGATCCCCTGAGCACTTTTAGTGCAACTATTTAACCCTAGCCTTTATTACAAAACCTGATGTTCCTGCTCACAGTCCAGTGATTCCTCTCCACCTCCTTCACTTGCTGATCACCTCCACTCAGGAATCCAAAATGATGATTGTAGAAAGCTCATCTCTTATTCCAACACCTAGGCTCCTGGAGAGGGGAGCTGGGGCTCAGGGGAGCGGGCACTCAAGATCATAGAACGCTAATGGTGGTGACATGGCAAAGGAAACCAAATGTCATTTACTCAGGCTCTTGGTTTTTGGCCAAAAGAGATCTTGAGATGTGGCCAGCATTGTTTGAAGCTTCTCAGAACGTATGCCCTCGGACCCTGTCTCATCTCTTGGGCTGGTGGAGCTTCTGAGGCTCAAATTTGATGTCCAGATGCAGTTGTCAGTATTGCTTCGAGAATGCCACTGTGGAAATGGGAAGACAAGACCTCTCCATGGTCCTGATGAAGGCCTGGGTCCAGAGATCTTCCAAGATCCCTTTCACGGGTGAACACTAGTCTCATTTTACAATAATTACTAATTAGTTTTAGATAATGTCCTTCCTTATGAAGAGCTCAAGGTATATTATGCAGCTCATTCATCTTCCTAGTATCCATCTCCATGAAGCATTGGCAAGAAGTCATGTTACAGTTTTCCAGATGGAAAAGTTTGAAAGAGAGATTAACAGGTGTTTATTGTACAGGCTATTGTGAGGCAACGGGTCATAATTAAACTGCTCCAGAGTGGAGCCATCACCCAAGAAGGGGAGATACACGCTGTCCTGGGACATCAAATTTCAAGGCAGAAAAACAACAGAGCTTATGGTTAGAAAAATCAATGAAAACTTTAGGTGCCTGACTGACACATATTTCTGCCATGTGCACTCATTCCCTTGCTTGGGAAGTGGTTTGGGCTGATTGCCCCCTAGCTTCCAAATTCTGTCTCACACCTCTGTCTGCAATGGAGTGGGAGGGGAGGCCTGCAGGGTCCTTCCTGGCTGCAGAAGGGGAAAATGCTGATAATCAGAGAAACACTTCCAGTAAGTGCAAGATGTGTTTTAATCTGTTCTATGTTAATTACAAACTTCTGCTTCTAAGAAGTTCCAGCTTCTCATCTGTCTGTTGAGCATAGGATTGTAGAGATATAACTGAGGCATCTTGCCAGTCTTTGGGAACGTGAATCTAGACCAGCCAATGGGAATCCAGTGTGTATGTGTGTCATGTGCAAAGCATTCCTTTGCAAGCTCTGCCTGGCCTCCTCTTGTGGATTCTGGAAGGGGTTTTCCACCAGAAGCTAGCAGCTCTCGTTTCTTTGGGGTTGGGTCAGCTTCCGCTCTCTGCCAGAGGCCAGTTGGCCAGGCCTTGTGTTCCTCTTCCAAACCCTCTAAGGACCATGGGGCCAGCACTGCTTCTGCCTGGTTTCTAGTATATCCTTGTAAACTCTTCTTCCTTCGTGTCCATCAAGGCACATATAGACTGATCAGAGTGTGGCCAGCCTCTACCCTTTGGTCTCTAGCTTGGGGGCCAATGATAGTCTTATGTGTGCTGCACCATCTTCTGTCTGCAGAGCGCCCACATTATGGAGTCAGTTCTTCTAGGATCTGAGCCCATCATTTTAGTCAGATGTGGAGGTCAGCCTCTCAGGTATCTAACCTTTCAAATGAGGACGCTGTTTCCTCCTACCACCTCCCCTACTGTCTACATTCCACTCCTACATATAACCCTTTGTCTGAATTGTGCCTCCTCATACCATCCAGCTGAAGACTTGGGTCTTCCTCTTCTAGGAGGCAACATCCCCATGAGGTATTTGAAACCCCAAGGCACCTTAGCAATCAGGCATCTTTGGTTTTCTTATCTGAGACAAAGTTCCTTTGAATTCTGCATTTAATTTGTCTCCTGTCTGAGGATATTTTTGTCCGGCTCCCTTTCCTCTTATCCCAAGATGATCTTCACTTCTCTGGAAGGTGAATGGGCTCAAGCTCATGAATATGAGTTCATTTCCAAGTGAGAGAACTGGGCATTTGCAGCCTGGGGAAGAAGAGAAGGGGTGAGAGGAAAAGAGGGTTGAGCTTGTTCTGTTGGCCCCAGAAAGAAGAATAGGAGTAGTGCAAGAAAGCTAAGAAGAGGCAAATTGAATGTTGATGTCAGGAAAGCTTCCTAACAGTAGGAGCAATTTTGAAGGGAGTGGTAAACGCCTGAAGGTAAGAGGATCCCCAGAGTTGCTTCCCCAAAGGCTAGGTGACCACATATGTAGGTTGCAAGAGGAATGTCTATTCTGTTACAGGTTAAACCAAAGGGTTAGCTCAGAGAGTCTGGGAAATGGCATGTTATGACATCTTATGGTCATTTTCTTTGGTGAAATTACTGAGAGCCTAACCATAGAATCACCCAAGTTAGCCCCCGGCTTGTAGAGTCAGGTTGTGAAGGATTTTAGAAGCCAAACAGAGGAAATTGTGATCTATTCTAGAGGTAAATGGGAGGCAGGAGATTCTACAGAAGAACGGGGCATTACGGTTCTCAGAGGAATTTGTAACGTCATTTGTCATTCCCTTTATAGGGCAGCTAGATGGTGCTGCAGTGGATAAGCACCAGGCCTGGAGTCAGGAAAACTCCTATCTCTGAATTCAAATCTGGCTTCAAACACTTCCTAGCTGTGTGACCCTGGGCAGGTCGCTTTACTTTGTCTCAGTTTCCTTATATGTAAAATGATCTGGGAATGGCAAACCTCTCCAGGATGTTTGCTGAGAAAATTCCTAATGAGATCACAATGAGTCACACATAAGTGAAAATGACTTAAACACTATGGTCCTAGCTTGTATCATTTTCATTTAATAGTAAGGTTCCCAGCTTGGCTTAGCGAGTCTGATTTTATACATCTGCCCTTATTTGAAAACCCTATCTTTCCCAAATATGTTCCTGTGACATTAGAAGTTCAGCCGGTTCATTTGAATCAAGTCAGATGCTGATAAAAAGGAAATCTCCTGTGATGGACAGGCCTCAAAAGCTTGTTGAAAACTGGGCCAGAAAAGCACTGATTAAGGGTTTGGATGCTTATCTGAAGCTTATTCTAACTTATCTGAAATTAAACATCTTTGTGCTTTAAAAAAAATTAAGGCTAGAAATTTGGCACGGTTTGAGATCCTTTTGTTTCTATGAGCTCCCAGATACTGCCAGGGCAGTATCTAGGGTGTGGACAGACGAAATGGGATCGAGAAACTCATCTCATCACGACTTTGTGAAAAAAAAAAGTCAGTAACCATTCCAGGAGAAAGAGAGAGAATCCCTTTGGACACATGCGCTGTGTTCATTCCCATAAACCTTTTAGTTGAAGATTATACTTTGCCATTGAGCCCTGAATTTTATATTTTTTTTCACTTTAGTTGGATAAGTCTTAGGTCTGAGTCATAAAAAATGGGACAATAACAATGTCCTTTATTCTCTAAGCCTGATTCATAAGTACTGGCTTAGATAAATGTAGCAGCCTCATTCAAGGCCATTTGAATGAGAGTCAGTGTTTCTTCATACTCACACTGGAAAAGTAGAATTCATCCGTCACCATAACATGGTTGGTACATATTTTGTAAGCCCCATCCCATGTGTGCTCAGTACCTGTGTGGCTCAGATATCTACCATGTACAAAAGGTAAAATGGCTAATGTCAAGAAAAAATAACTTTGAGATCTTTAATTGATAGAGTTCCCAGAACTGAAAGCAAAGTAGGCCTCCTTCCTATTGATAGAGAGGTCACAGACTGGAGGCACAGTGTGACACTTGCATTTCCTAGCTGTGGCCAATATCTTGATTTGTTTTATTTGACTATATTTGTTGCAAGAGAGGGATTTTATAACTGAGGTGGGGGAAGAGGTGGTAATTAGTGGAAAGTGACCAATAATTTTTAAAAGGGCATCAGTAGAACATTAAATATGTACAATAAAACAAAAAGCATTCAGGAGGAGTCCAAAGAGGGCAACTTTGTTAGCACCTTGCTAAATTTAATATACATTTAAAAAAAACCAACTGCATATAACAGAAGTTGTTTCATATAAAGTCTCCCTTTTTTTCTTTGGAAAAAAGGATTGGTAGACTGGAGACAAGGAAAATTGCTAGGAGCCCATTACAATTATATAGGGACAGAGTATGAGGCTCTAAAGTCAGGTGAGGAACATTTGAATAGAGAAGAGGGAAGAAGAACTTTCTTGGCAGGTAGAAAAGCTAATGTAAAATTTAGATTACAAGTCAAATTACAGTACATTTTCCTGTATTTTTCCCTGGTCAAACCAAATCTGGCATACTATATTCGTCCTGGGCACCACAGTTATGGAAGGACATATGTAAGCTAGAAAGCATTCTGAGGAGGGCATGCAGGATAAGGAAGGCCCTGAGATCATCCCAAACATGAGGATCATCAATACATTTTGCCATGTGGCTTGAGAACAATCTTTAAGTATTAGAAAGGCTATCGCTTGAAAGAAGAATTAGATTTGTTGTACTTAAACACCTGGGGACAGAACTAAGAGCCATGAATCTAAGAAGCAGAGACACAATTGAGCTTTTGAGAAAGAAAATGCCTGAAACAATTAGAACTACCTCAGAGGGAAATGGGCTGCCTTGGGAAAATATAGGTGGAGAGAGGGAGTCTCTTTTCAAGTATCAGTTTGATTAGATGATCATCAAGGGACCTGCCAACCCAGAAATTCTACAGATCTCAGCTAGGGATCCCGTATGGGAAAAGTGAGAAGGGAATTCATTTTAGACACAGTGTGGATCACTTTTGTGAAGTCCCAGAGGCAGCAGGTAAGGAGGTGGACTGTTGTGTTCAGGAAACAGGATTGCCTGTTTGACAGGAATGTTTCCCATGCCTTGCCAAACTTGCAAGAAAGACTAGGTAGAATCCTCACCCTGGAGATATTCTAGAGGGGAAATGAGTTCAGGAAGGATGCTCTAAAGAATGGAATTCTTACAATGAAAATGCCAATTCTTCCTCTGAGGAAGAAAATTAGGAAGCTTTCTAAAGAGAACAAGGGGAGTGTATAGGGAATTTCCTCACCAATCAAGATTTTCAAAATCCATTTCCAGAACATGGAAGTAAGGGTACGTAACTGAGTATGAATACACACAAAAGCATAAGTAATCATGTAGAGTTACATCAGTGGCTGTAAAGCCCGGAAGGAGCCAATGCTTGTGCCGAAGACTAAATACAATAAGAATAACAGAAGGCTTCAGAGAAGCCTATATTGTGGCTAGACAGCAGTTTATACAGAAAGGGCTTGAGGGATTAGTTAACTGTGAGCTCAGATGTCACATGATTGTACAAAACAGTAGCCAGAAGAAGGGAAGGGATGATCAGCCTGTGATCTGTCCCATTTAATCTATATTTCTATGTAGAATTGTGAGAGGCAGTGTGACCCACATAGGAGCAAGAGAGACCGGAAGACAATCTAAGGTCAGTACTGATTGTGTGAACCTAGACAAGTAATTTAACCTGTCAGAGTTCTTAGCCCCTCTCTAACAATAGATCTTGCAAAGGGCCCTACCCCCACCCCGGGCTCTGGTAGAGCAAGGTTGCTTACCTAGCATTACCTACACCAGTGAAATTGTGCACCTGATATCTACCTCTACAAAAAAAAAAAAATTCTAGGAGCCACATTTGAAGAAAGATATTGACAAATTAGGGAAGTATGTAGAGAATTGGGGCTGAAGCAGTTTGGCGTAGTGCTCAAAGCCAGTCTGCTCAGGTATCAAGTCTGCAGAAGCTTGGTGACCGTGGCCATCTTCCTCTATGACAGTGTGCCTTGCATTTACTGTAAACAGTGCTCCAGGTTTAAGCAGTTGGGTTAGCATCTCTTAATGGCCCTATTGAACAGTAAAGGATAAACTGCATTGACCAACAATTCATTTCAGCATTTAATAAGAGACTACTCTATCCAGGGCATTTGGCCAAGGACTACAGACATAGTGTCAAGCCCTTAGAGAGCTCATAGCCATGTGAGGGAAAAAACCACATACACAAAGTACCAGAACAGAACGAAACAGAGAAAACTTCTAGTGGAGCTACTGAGTTCTGGCCAAGCTCAGAAAAGGACACAATCATTTCCTATAGTGAGTGTTCAGGTAGGGTTCCAGAGAGCAGGGAGTGTATGAACTCAACTCTGAAGGTTGGGCTGATGGTGATCAGGAAGCAGTAGAAAAAGCCATTGCTCTAGAACTGGGCATTGGTATGATTAGAGCTAGCAACTGAGAAGCATTGAAAGTTTGCAAAGGATTATATGTGCATGCATACATATAGATTTGTGTGTGTGTGTACATGTATATATATATATATATATATATATATATATATATACATGTACACACACATTCGTGAGCATGTCTGTGTTGGTCAAATCTTACTCCGGAAAGTAGGTATTATCATTCTCAGTTTACTAATAAGGAAACTGAAGCTGAGATAGATTGAGTGATTGACCTCAGTCACCCACAGAGTGTATGGGGCAGAATCTGAACTCAAGTCCTGCTGAGGACTGCCTGTCCACCACACCACTCAGCTACATTAATAGGATGAAGAAAGGCATCATGGTAGGCCATACTGGGATAGATCCAGGACATAAATCATTGCTTTCAGTTAGAGGAGAGTTCAAAGGTAATTGTTCCAACCCCTGTATCTTACAAGAAAAGCATTTAAGTCAAGAGTTTATGCTGGCCTTCCCAAATTCACACAGAGCCAAGATTCCAGCTTACATCCTCTGATCTCTCAATGCTGGGTTCTTTCAGCTATACAGTGGCCAGTTGGGACATAGAATTAGAATATATATGCATACAGCTCTGTTTGTGTATGTGTGCGCGTGCGTGTGAGTGTGTGCGTGCATTTGATTTTGATTCCCTTGGGGACAATGATTATTTCTTTTAGTAAATTTTTTTTAATTTTTCCAAATGCATGCAAAAATAGATTTCAGTATTCATCTTTGCAAAACCTTATGTTACAAATTTTTCTCTCTCTCTCCCCTCCTACCCTGTCCCCAAGACTGCAAGCAATTCAATATAGGTTAAACATGTGCATTTCTTCTAACATATTTCAATATTCATCATGCTATACAAGAAAAATCAGATCAAAAGGGAAAAACATGAGAGAAAAAATAACAAGCAAACAACAACAAAAAAGGTGAAAATAGTGTGCTTTGATCCACATCAGTCTCCATGTCTCCCTGGATGTGGATGGCACTTTCCACCACAGGTCTATACAATGATAATTTCTCTTCCTTTCTTTCTCTGTCTTCTCAACTATATTATTCTACACAGACTTGGCACTTATTAGAAGCTACTGTTTCACTAGCTCAAGCCAACAAAACCATAAGGCTTTTAACTGAGGTCTGTAGATGTTATCTGTCCATCCTTTTGGTGTGGAATATTCCATTCATTGTCCAGGCTTAGTAAAAAAAAAAAAAAAGTTCATGTGCTTTTTGAGTTTAGTACTACCCTATGACTTCAGAAAATTCTTGAATGATTAACGGAAAGACTTGAGCCCAAGTGTAGATTAGTTACTGGCTTGTAGTGGAACCGGCTGAGCGTGTCTCAGGGGGATTCATTCCCTTCACTGGAAGGGCCAGTAAACCTAGCTTAGTTATTCCAGAAAAGTTTGGACCCAGAAGCTCCTCTGTTGTGAAAGGGAGACTTTTTTCTGCTCGAGAGCAGGCATCCAGATGGTATCTGGCCTATTCAATTTAGACTTTATACCTTTTCATGGTTGTTTATCTTATTACCAATCCATTTGATAACTCTTTGATTTTTCTGGGTCTGTAAATAATCTGTCCTAATGATTAAGTCCAACCTGAACCTTGAAAAGTATAATGACTTTATGAAATCTTAGTATTTCACACAGACAGGGATAGAGAGAAGTTAATTTTTGACTTGAGAATATGGTCCAAAGAAGAAGGCCAGTATTGCATAATGGATAGAGTTGGCCTCAAGACCCAGAAGACAACCCTGCATTCAAGTATCTCCTCTGACTCTATGCAGCGCTGGTCAAATCACTGAACCTTTCAGTGTTCTAGGCACCCGAATGTTACAGTGGGTAGAACACTGGGCCTAGAATCAGGAAGCCCTGAGTTCAAATTCAGTTTTAAACCTTTGCTAGTTGTGTGCTCGTTGCTAGGTAAGTCATTTAACCTCTGTTTGCCTCAGTTTCCTCTGCTGTAAAATGGACATAATAACATTTACCTCACAGGATTATTGTGAAGATTAAATGAGATAATATTTGTAAAACAGTTAGCACAGTGTCTGGAACATAATAGATGCTTAAGAAATGCTTATTCTCCCCTGGAAGACTAAAAGTTACAAAAAAGGTACTGACGTACATTAGAGAAAGGAATTTCCTCAAGTAGCCAATGAAATAATCTTGCCTGCTGCCTATCCTATGGTTTGAAGAACTTCATAGCTCAAATCCAGACTGTTCCTTAAGAATGAAACATAATGTTTTCATTAACACTGGTAATATATAAAATGGCATCATTTTTTAAAGCCTTCAACTGGAGCTGTGAGATGATGGAACCAAAGACTTTAAAGCTTCCCTGGACTGAATTTTTCATGTTGAAGAAAAATTATGTCCAAGAGCCAGATAAAAAATGTATAAAATGTTGTCCATATTTTTGGTGATTCTATTGAACACTTAAGAAATGGAGAGGGAACGTTCCCAAAATGATATGGCTGGCCTAACAGGTGATTTTTGTGACTCATTGTGTTGCTCTTTGATTATTTCTCTCTCATTTGTCCAAAGGTTGTTAATGTGTCCACTTTCCTGACCTTGAGTTTTTCCAATTGCCTCTCTTTCAATGTGTATGGCAGAAACTGTTTGCAGAGACATTGCATATTAACAGGAAGTGGCTTAGAAATCTATGGAGCACCTCATCCACAATGTTTGTGCCACAGAAAGGGCAGAAACGCCATTGTGCGCTCTCTCTCTCTCTCTCTCTCTCTCTCTCTCTCTCTCTCTCTCTCTC
>JAJPUD010002691.1:202396-230931 GCA_023553655.1 Myrmecobius fasciatus | reverse complement strand
GTGAAGTGGTACCTCAGGGTTGTCTTGATTTGCATTTCTCTGATCAACAGTGATTTGGAGCACCTTTTCATATGACTATAAATAGTTTTAATTTCATCCTCTGAAAATTGACAAGACAACATTTTTAAAACTCTTTTATTGTCCTTAGCTTCTCTTACCAGCCTCAGCTAATTCTGAACTTGAGCACTCCTGACACTATTTTTTATAGGACTATGGCATAATTTCATATTCATCCTCTGTATTTGCCTTTGCTTCCATCTTTGCAATATATATTATTTAAATCTCAGTTGGTTACTGACATCTCCCATTCATCATCCTCATTAGAATTATTTCCCTTTGCATCTTGAGAATTTTCTTTTTGAGAGTTTCCCATCCCTCCTGAATTGACTGCCTTGCTAGACTTTTAGTCTACTGCATCCTAAGTATCTTTCCTCTCATCACTTTGAAATCCATGGTATGTGTCAATCTGTGACCTTGTTTGCTTTCTTTTATGCTATATACTTTAATGGAGGGGGGAATAATGGTCATTTCCTCTCAAAGTGATAGAACACATTAAGGTTTACAGCATCCTTTACCCATATTCTCAATTGATCCTTGCAGCAACCCTTTAGTATATGTGCTATAATTAACTTCATTTTAGAAATGAGGAAACTGATATTCAGAATGTTTCCGTGACTTGTCCAAACTCGGGAATCTCCTGAATCCACCACATTTGACAGGTTTATCCACCCGACCTCACTGGTATGGACTTTGTGGGAGATAAAGGAGTATATGGGGTTAGTCTCTCATTTCTGTAGAACAGGAAAGGCAATTTGACTCATGGAAACTAGAGCTAGAGATTGTTGGAGTAAATACCTAATTTGGGTTGCTGTTTTGTCTGTGAACAGGGAATGATTTGAGAGCCACAGTGAACCCCTTCCATCATTGTTATTCCCTCAGCCTGGGGTTTAAGTGATATGACATGATGTAATATAACTATTACTGTTTTTTTAATTAGTTTTACTTATTTAGTTTTTTCTCAGTTTTTCACTCTTTATCTTGCCATCAAGACTAAGATAGATTCACAAAGAAATGAATTAAAATGAAAAATCAGTTCTGCCACTAATCCTTGTGGAAATGAGTTTGACAAGTGGAAACAAACATATGATGCAAAAGAAAAAAGAGAATAAAACTTGTCTCATTGGGATTCACTTCCCATAAAAGGTCAATCTATGTCATCTTTTTAAAAAAAAAAAGAATTGTAGACTATAAACTCATTGAGGGCAGGAAAATATCTTTTGTTTTGTGTTTATATCCTCAGTAGCTAACACACAAATACTTAATAGTAGTTGGATGTTAAATGAAAAGGGTCATTTCTCATAGTCCAAGGAAAAGTAAGGATCATTCACAGGTGCTATAATGTGAATTTTGTTACCAGCTATAGGAGTAAGTGGCTTATAATGATGGTTGATGCCCTTCATCTAATGAAGATGACATGGTTAATTAGGAAGAAAACTATTGTTGCTGCAATATGTAGCTGAGGTGGACAGAGAAACCCTGAAGCCATGATCGATTTCTGTTGATTCCCATGGAAATGAATGATATAGTCAGAAGAGACCTGAAAGCTATGTCTAGTAACCTCTATGTCCTGCTTATGAAAATGAATGTGTCAGAGGCATAGGTGATATTGACATATTCTTGCAATTGATGGTCATTATGTTAGAAAAGAATGAAGACGAAAGAAGTAAATTGCTTGTTCCATGGCTTTCCAAGAACAGGATTTGGTTTTCCGGACCATGAGTTATGATGCCAAATTACTGAGCACTCGGTAAAGGATAGTGTATAACTTATGTGAACTATGAAGAACGTATTTAGCAAGAGATTTAAAAAGACCTAATACTTAAAAACTGTAGGAGAAGGGAGAAAATCATTTAGGATAAATTGTAAAACTTTATAATATGTCATATTTCTTGTCTTCTAAGGAGTGGTAATAGAAGGGAGAGGAAAGAATTTGGTACTCAAAATTTTGAAAACATGGTTAAAAAATTTACATGTAAATAAGAAAAAATGAAAATCCATGTAAAATTAAAACTAGCTAATATGAACAGTAAATGACACCAAGAATACTAGAAGGATTATCTTTTAGTGATTCTCATCAAAAATGTAATGGGAAGGAGAACAAGACTTAGAATTTTCAATGTGCATAATCCGATCGATTTTTCTCATAGCTTTCCCCAAGACTTGGTTAGATGCAACTCATGAAAGGAATATAACAGTAGAAGGATATACCTCACTCCAAAGAAATGGATCTAATAAAATGAATTGAAGAATAAAATCATATATTGCCAAGTTTTATACCTGAAAAGGAAACCATGAGCCATAAGGTAAAATGATAGTGGAAAACATTTGGGTTAAGGTGAAGGAGAAGTCAGAAAAAAATATCATTGTGGTAATTTACTACTGACCTTCTAACTACCTATGATATTTTCATAGTACGAACCAAAAAAATGTCAAAGGCAAAATATTTATATTCTCATTATGTATGCAACTAGGTGACAAGCCTACCAATTGGCATTATGATACACACACAATATGTGCATATACATATATACGTAGTATGTATATAAATATAAATCTTGTGTATATTGTATTATAAATATATGTTTAGAATTGAATGTGAGAGAGATCACATAGTATCACATATGAGCAACTCAATCATGCTTTCATGATTGCAAGACACATCTACAAAGACCCATGTTTAAAATGCTGATGTTCTCATGACGTTGATCATTTGTTTATAAAGAACAACATATGGCATGGCACATGTACAGACCTGGTGTGGTGCTGATGTGTACAAAATATTAAAATAACAGGAGGAAGGCCTCAGACAAGTTTTACCTTTCACCCATTAGGAAGAATTCACAAGAACACATGGTAAGTATCGCCAAAGTTAGAGGGAATCTCAGAGGCCATCTAGTCCACTTTGTACCTGAAGAAGAAGGTCTTTTCCAGTAGAGCCAACAAGTGATCAGTCTTTTCTTGAAGGCCTCTAGAGTAAAAGCCCCATGCCTCCTAAGTCAGAACATATATCTTTTGAAGAGCTGTAATTTGTATTCAGTCTTTCTTTTTTTATGGAACCAATATCTCCCTCTCTTCAATTTCTAGCTAATGTTCCATTTCTACCCTCTGATGGCAAGTGGATCAAGGCTAAGCCCTCTTTAATAGACATGCTTTCCTTCCTAATGGCAGACCTTCAAATACTTGAAAAGCTTTCCCTAAGCCTCTTTGTTCCTAGTTTCTTTAAATTAACATAACCCATTAAGTCAAGTCAGGAAGCATTCATAAAGCACTATGTGTTACTGTGTTCTAGCATGTGGTAAGCATAGAAAGGGGGCAGTAAAAAAAAAGCAAAAGACAGTGCTTTTTCTCAAGGAGTTTGTAGTCAAATGGAGAAGTACCATACAGAGAAGACATCTAATGGAGAAATTGAGGGTGAATAGTAGCACAATGCACTTAAAATTAAGGCGGACTGGAGAATGACTGCTCCTTACGAGTGCTCACTGAACCAGTTCCAAATGAACCTCACTGAACTCTTATCTGGTTCTACATTTTGAATTTTTTTCACAAGAAGAATACAAAGAGGAAGGGTTACTTGTACATACCAAGAAGACATGGAGGATCTGTGATCTGTAATGGGAAGAGTGATACATCCATGAGATCTTGGATGTATTGAAAATATCAACCTAGTACTAGATTTTTTTATTCTAATGCACATAAAAGCAGTGTTTGTATTGCTAACAATATCAGTTCTCAGAAAATAGAAGTGGCAAAGGGTGGGTACCATTTGGTGAAATAGAAAACGATGACACTTGAAAGATAATAACCAAGCCATTTTTCAGTTTGTAATGGCCAAAGAAAGGAGTACTTGACAGAGTCATACACAAACTTATAGGTTTTATACAAATGCATTTTTAAAAGTTCAGATAAAATATGAACATGATCCCATAGACAGATGGCTCTGGATGAGTGGGAAATGCAGAAGATGCAATCATCTATCCTGCAATCATCTCAAATTAAAAAGGGTGAGTAGAGGTGACATCTAAAGAAAAAGTATGGCTACATAAGGCACTCTCTCTAATGCACTTAGATTTTAAAAGCACTTTTTCAAAAGACGGAATCATAGGCACATAACCAAGAAAATCTAAGAATATCAGTAAGATTGAAGCAGAGAGCTGTACAAATGTTAACGACCTCAGTTTTAGCTTTTTGAAAAAGGAAAGCTATTTTCCAGCAAGAACAAAGAAGAAAAGAGATTGGTCAATGGCTTGAAGATTGTGGGGTAATGTTGAGAAGTAATGGCATCAGATGGGGCTTTCAGAGCTCATTTTGTCTAACATTTATGGAAATGGAAACTTTTCTATAGAATCTCCAACAAGAGGTCACCTAGTCTTTACCTGAAGACCATAAGTGAGGGAGGAATGGCTCATCGCTCTTTGGGTGGCACTCATTGTTAGGCCATGTTTTTTTTACATCATGCCTAAATGGGACTCTCTGTAGCCTCCTTTTCCTGCTGCCAATTCTACTTTCTGGGGCCTAGCAGAGCAAATCTATTCTTTCAACAGCATCATAGATGGTCAAAAGCTATAATACAGTTTTCATGCCCTCCCTTTCTAAAATATGATACCTTCAATTAAATTAAATTTAATATTCTAGGTGTGGTCTGATGTATTCACTGCAGTAAAGCTATCATCTCCATCATTCTGGACAAGAGGCCTCCTTTAACATATGCTTAAATCACCTTAGCTTTTTTAAAAAAAAAAAACATGCAAAGATAGTTTGCAACATTCACCCTTGATAAACCTTGTGTTCGAAATTTTTTCCCTTCCTCCCATGCACTCCCTTAAACAGCAAGTTATCCAAGATAGCTTAAACATGTGCAATTTTTCTAAACTGTGTCTACAATTATCATGCTGAACAAGGAAAATCAGACCAAAAAGGAAAAAAAAAGAGAGAAAAAAAAAGCAAACAACAACAAAAAAGTTGAATATACAATGTTGTGATCCACATTCAGTCCCCTTTCTGGATGCAGATGGCTCTCTCCATTGTAATTAGCCTGAATCACTTCATTGTTGAAAAGAGCCACGTCCATCAGAATTGATCATCACATAATCTTGTTGTTGCGATGTACAGTGTTCTCTTGGTTCTACTCCACTCAGCATCAGTTCCTGTCTCTCCAGGCCTCTCTGAAATCATCCTGCTGGTCGAGTCTTACAGATTAATAATATTCTATAACATTCATATACCATCACTTATTCAGCCATTCCCTACTGAGGGGCATCCACTCAGTTTGCAGTTTCTTGTCACTACAAAAAGGGCTGTCACAAACATTTTTGCACATGTGGGTCTCTTTCCCTCATTTAAGATCTCTTTGGGATATAAGCCCAGTAGTAACACTGCTGGATCAAAGGGTGTGCACAGTTTGACAGCCCTTTGGGAATAGTTCCAAATTGCTCTTCAGAATGGTTAGATCAGTTCACTGCTCCACCACAATGCGTTAGTGTCCCAGTTTTCTCACACCCCCTGCAACATTTATCATTATCTTTTCCTCTCATCTTAGCCAATCTGAGAGGTGTGTAGTGGTATCTCAGAGTTGTCTTCATTTGCATTTCTGTTACCAATAGTGATTTGGAGCATTTTTTCTTAAGACTAGAAATGACTTCAGTTTCTTCATCTAAAAATTGTCCATTCATATCCTTTGACTGTTAATTGGTATCTGGCTTATATTCTTATAAATTTGAGTCAGTTCTCTATATATTTTAAAAATGAGGCCTTTATCAGAGCCCTTGGATGTAACATTTTCCCCAGTTTTCTGCTTCCCTTCTAATCTTGGCTGCATTGGTTTTGTTTGTACAAACATTTTAAATTTAATATATAATAAAAATGATCCATTTTGAATTTGTCTAGTTCTTCTTTGGCCATAAATGTCTTCCTTCTCTACAGATCTGAGAGAAAGACTACCCCTTGTTTTCCTAATTTGCTTATAGTATTACCTTTTATATCTAAGTCATAAACCCATTTTGACCTTGTCTTGGTCAATGCCTAGTTTTTGCATTAACTATTTTCCAGTTTTCCAAGCAATTTTGTCAAATAGTGAGTTCTTATTGCAGAAGCTGGAGTCTTTATTGCCTTGCCTTTTTAGACTATCATGTCATATTGTTGACTCCTTTCAAGATTGTACATTATCCTCAATTTTACTTGATTTTTTAAAAAAAATCTAAGTATAGGGATATTTATCCCTATAAAATTTCTTGTTATTAGGTGTCCTACCCATTGTTTCAGTCTTTCCAGTTATTATTCGATACTGTTTTTTTATCCAAATTCTAAGCTGATCTCTCCCAACTTTGTTTCATTTTAAAATTAGATAATTTGAGCATCTATGCCTTTATCAGACATCGATGAAATGTTTGAGCAGCATAGGACCAAGGACAGATACTGTAGGCACTCTAACATAGATCTCCCTCCAAACTGGCATCAACATTCCTCTGTATGTCTGATCATTAACCTGTCCTGGTTTTGCCTAATTATATTATCTCAGTCACATCTTTCTATCTTATCTCTTAATCATCCATGTGAGAATCTGACAACTATTTTGCTGAAATCTTAGTGTCAACTCTATTTCCCTGATCTATTAAAATTAAAGATATGAATTATAGGAGGTTAGTCTAGCAGGAACTCTTCTTTGTTGTGTGTGTGTGTGTGTGTGTGTGTGTTTAGTCATTTTCAGTTGTGTCTGACTCTGAAGTCGTTGGAGATTTTCTTGGCAAAGATACCGGATTGTTTTGCCAGTTCTTTCTCCAGCCCATTTTACAGATGAGGAGACTAAGGCAAACAAGATTAAATGACTTGCTCAGGGTCTCAGCCCTAGTATGTGTTTAAGGCTAAGCTTGACTCCAAGCCCAGCATTTCACTTACTCTTGTGCCACCTAGCTGCCCCTCTATTCATTTTTAGATGATGGATTAAATTACCACTATCTTTGTACCAGAAAGATTGTGGATAACAGGGAATCAAATGTAAAAAATGGCAAAGAACCCTTGAGACTCACTTTGATGATTTACCTAAGTTTAGATGTTTCTAAGTAGCCCAATGAAACCCTCAAGTACAGAAAGAACTTGTAGCAGTAGATTATTGATGGGCAAGAACTACTGATAATTTTTGAGGACTCAAGGAGGATAGGAGAAACCTTAGAAGAATCAAGATGACCATATGGTGTTCGGATTTTCAGCAAAGGAAAAGAGGTGGATTCCAGAAACTCTGTAAATCATCAAGCATGAAATGGATTCCACAGTTAAAAGTTAGAGCAGATGTTTTGTGAACTTTTAGAAAGAGAAGTACTAGTCATTGGGACCAGCTCTTGCCAAGCTAACCTCATTTTCTTTTGTGTGATCAGGTTCCTAGACCCATAGAACAGAGAAAGGATAGAGTCATAAGATGTCATGATTTCAGGAAGGCATTTTGCTGGGTGTCTCATCCCATCCTCATGAATGGGCTAGAGAAGCGAAGGGCAGAATGATGAGATGGTTGGGTGTATCAAGAAGCTGGTTGAAAAGCAGTACTGAGAATTTGGGACAATGGATTAATGACAACCTGAAATGGGATCTCTAAGGCCATGCCACCAAGCTCTCGGTGCTCTGTGCTTAATCTTGTTTCATGTGCTCCAAGAATACTATAGAGACATAGAAAATATTCTTATCAAATTTGCAGATAATGCAAAGCTAGGTAGCATAGGTCATAGACTTCATGTCAGAATCATTATTCAAAAACATCTGGCTTGGCTAGAATAAAACGACCAGAAAGTAACAAGGTAAAAATGAATAGGGGTAAATGAAAGTCCTACTTGTTTGATTTTTTTAAAAAAATCAATTATACAGTTATGGAATAGGAGAGAGAAGGGTTAACAGAATTTCATGTGAAGAATGTAGTGTTTTAGTTAACTCCTGAATCAGTGTGAACCAGCAGTATGGCATG
Source organism: Myrmecobius fasciatus (assembly GCA_023553655.1). NCBI lineage: Eukaryota > Metazoa > Chordata > Mammalia > Dasyuromorphia > Myrmecobiidae > Myrmecobius > Myrmecobius fasciatus. Next base: position 222,926 of record JAJPUD010002691.1, on the reverse strand, counting down.
CCAATGAAAGAAAAGTTAATGTAGTCTTAGACCATATTCCCAGCAGACTGATGTAGGAAAATGCCAGTGTACTCTGTACTAGCCTGATGCAGCTGGGAGATTGTGCTCATTTCTTAGCACCATATTTTAAGGAGAACATTGGCAAATTGGAGTCCATCCAGAGAACCAGATGGTGAGGTATCTGGAGCTGGTGCCATAGGAGGAAAAGTTAAAAGTGCTGGAGACGTTTTACCTGGAGAAGAAAAAAATGTAAGAAAACAGTGAACATGCTGTCATGCGGAAGAGGGAGTCTGTGTAGATTAGTGGGCAAAGTTATTGTCGTTGGGTCAAGGCAAACATTGGCCCGATGTTAGGAAGACTTTCTCAACAAACAGTTGTCTCTGAGGACGATGGGGTGCCCTGTAAGTAATGAGCCTCACCTCATTGAAAATACTTTTAGTTGAAATTTAGTGACCCCGAGCAAGTTACTTTATCTCTGTCTGCCTCAGTTTCCTCAAGTGTAAAAAAAGGGAAATAATAACAGTATTTACCTCTGAAGGTCATTGTGAGGATAAAATGAGCTAAGATTTGTAAAGCACTTAGTAAAGTGCTTAGCACATAGTAGATGCTCTGTAAATGCTTATTTTCTTCCCTTACCCTTTTCTATTTGTCAGCAATATTTCAATGCATGTTCCTGTGATGAGAGGGAATAATCTTATGTAATACCAAATCTTATTTGATTTTGTAAAATCTCAGGTAATAAAGTTCTTTTGTTCCTTTTAAATGAAACTCTCTGAAACTCCTCATCCCTAGCCCTTCCTTTTTATCCACCATCATCATATATGTACACTATCAATTATTTCCTGAGCTATGACAAGCTGGGTTTCAGAACCCTACTTAATGTAGTGGCTCATTTCAGCAATCACAAAATACCTACTACATGCAAGGTGTATTAACAAACTATCAGGCAGCAGGTATGAAAGCCAAGAGTTTCTCAATTCCAAACCCATCCAGAGCTGATAATAACTGGGCTTGGGCAAACCTCCTCTCTCTCTGTCAGCTTACCCATCTGTAAGATGGGGATATAGCAGAAGTGGAAGAGGGGGCTAATTACTTTTTAGCAGCTAAGCATTTTAAAAGTGAACAAGTGTTGTGATGATCTGCTCTGCGGTTTGGGCCTGTTATTGATGTTTTCAGACACTTCTCTTGTAGCTGATCTTTGGCTCCAAGGCTCATCTATTATTTTTAAAAGCTTTCTATTTTCTTTTTTTTTAAGATTATTTACTAGGGCACAGGAAGAATAACCCAGGGAAAAGATTTATGTGGGGTTGATGCCTGTCTTAATGCGTTAAAGAAATGCATGCTGGAAATGGATTCAGAGATGGGCAGGAGGAGTAGGAAGCTGAACAAGATGGACCGTCTGCTGGGAAGAGGATTGCTCTGCCCACTTCGCAGGGCTCTTAAGTGGAGACACTAAGTCATTGAGTTCCAGTCCTCAGCCATTCTGATTGGGAATGGGAAGTGCAAAAGTGGCTCTGTCTTTCAGAGACCGTTCTCAGAACCATCTCCTGTTAGAGAGTAGCTCAAGCTTCACCAGAATCAGAGTTCCCTTTTTAATTCACTTTACTTAGAGTCATCTAGTTTTTGTTGAGTTCAATTGAACCTGCATTTATCAAGTTTTTACTGGACACTGTGGATACAGAGACACAAGGAAAACACATCCTAACCTCTGGAAGGTTAGGATCTATTGGAGGGAAATGTTGTTGTTGTTGTTGTTGTTTGTCCTTCATTCTCCAAGAGGACTATGACATCAGGGAGGTGGTTTCATGATCCGCAAGTGCATTGGATTTGAGTGAGGGAGGGCTGTGTAAGATCACCTGCCTCACTTTCCCATCTAGAGCCATTTGGGTCTAGTGGTCAGATATAGATCTGGACGACTGGAGATGGCTCTGAATACAGGGACAGACCTCAGCCTTTTTAAGCTCAGGTCTTTAACAGGTCTCAGTTTGATTGAGGCAACACCCGTTCAATGCTTAAGGCTAGGTAGGAATTGAGCCAAAGAATGGCCTTTTACCTAGTCCAAAAAAAAAAATCCCATCTGTGAGGGAGAGAGCCTCAGGGTTTCTGGCCAAAACATAAACAATTGCCATTTACATTCACTCTGAGCCATCAGGACCTAGATAACTATCTAGAGGAATATTAAATACATACAAAGTAAATTCAAAGCAATTTGGGTTGTACAAATTGGCAAGGCTAACATTGGAAATGCTAACAGTGGGGAGTATCAGGGAAGGCCTCATGTAGGAAATGACACTTGGAATATATCTTGATGGGAACTATTAATTCCAAAAGGCTCAAGTGAGAAAAAAGATCATTCCATAAATGGGGCACAGGCTGTCTGAATATGTAGAGGTAGGAGAGGACTTATCTAGTTGGTGATTATGGTTTCTTTCAGGTTGAATTGATCCTTCTGTAATAATGAGATTGTTCATATCAAGTGCTGGCAAACCCTGCCTGGCCTGTGGGCCAAATCCAGCCAGTCACCTATTTTTGTGCCAGGTTAAGAAAGGTTTTTATATGTATTTAAAATGTAAAATGCATTTTGAAATAAAGTTTTATTGGATTTAAACATATAAAAACCATTTTGACCCAGTAGGTAGGATTCAGCCCCTTCTTCAAACCCTTGTTACCACTGATGGCTTCATCACGATTGAAGTACTAGATGAATTTAAAAGTACCTAGCTATAGCACATTGCCCAAATGTTACCATTATGGTTCATTTAAAGTCTTAGTTAACAAATCATTTGCGATTAAAAAGTAGTGGAAAGTTATAAGCCAAAGGAACAGGTTGGATGAATGTGCACAATTAATTTGTGACCCAACTTTGTACCTTTTTGCAGAACTTTTCCTTTTCGTTTTGTCTTTCTGTCCTATGGGAAAGATGCTCTTGGTTTTGTTCTGACAAGGCTACCTGCCTTGTCCATTTTTCTGCCTTATTTAGATGTGGAAAGAGGGACTCCAATCCAACAAGGTTAAGAAAGAGAATCTCTGGCTAAAGAACATCATTCTCTATCATTCCTACTCAGCCAGGGTTTGAGTAGAACAGTAAATCAGGATTTTTCCACTCTGCAGAAGAAGCACTTAATTTTAAATGAACGTCAGATCGTTAAAGGTAACAAAGATGGAGTGCAAGCAGAAGCACTTGGGAAAGAGTTATGATTCTATTCTAATTATCCCAATTTATTTTTTTAATGAAAGTATTCTCCTGTAATTGTTTTGATATATTTTCTTAAATTCCCCTCCTCCATTGTGTTAGAATTATAATGGGATTTCTTTTTCATTTTGTAGTTATTGGCCCAGGGACACCTAATGTTGGCAGGTGCCAGAGTTGTCTTATCAAGGGCAGAAAAAAGTTCATTTTTTCCTTTAGAAACCCTCTGAAAGTCCCATTGCTCTAATTCTTTGAGATATACAAAGGGCTCCTTTCCCTTAGTCATGTAACTAAAAAAATTGAACCACAAAAACCACAATGAAACACACAGCTAGTAATTCCAAAAATCAAAGAAGAGGTAAGCAAAGTTAAAAACAAAACAGAACAAACTTTTGAAATGATAAATAAAATTAGGATAGCATTTAAAAATAAATATAGATGAACCATTGATTAATATAATCATAAAAAAGAAAGTGAAAATTTCAACATAAAAATGAAAAGGGAGAGTTTATTTTTCTTACAAATATAAGAAAAGTCACTTTTTCTAAATTTATCATTATAAAAAATATAACTTAAATGAAATGGATGAACAAAGGTATGTGATAGATTATCTGAAATTGAATTAGAAATTTTGAATATCTCTCTCAGAAAACAAAATTTGATCAAATCATAAATTATCTTCCAAAGAAGAAAATTATAGAACCAGATGAATTTACAAGTAAATTTTGTAAAACTTTCAAAAAAGAATTAATTTTGCAGAAATAAGAGAATATCCAACCAATTGGCTTCTTTGAGACAAATATGGTCCTGATGCCTAAACAAGGAAAAAAGAAAGAAAACTGTTGAATAATACTTCTAATAAAAGATTTTAATAAATATGTAATAAAGCACTTATAGCAACATAGTAAAAAATTAGAAACTACAATCTGGTTGGATTTATGTCGGGAAAGTCAAGTTCTTTTAGTATTAGGAAAATCAAATGTAATTGCCTATATTAATAGTAAAAACCAGAAAATAATAAAATCATATAATCATGTTAGCAGGGACAGAAAAGTATTTTGTCAAAATATTCACTATCTTAGTTTTAAAACACACACACACACACACACACACACAAGCAAGCAAGCAAGAAAGATAGACCTTTCCATAATCTGAAAAGCAGTGTCTACCAAAAACAAAGAATAAGTACCAACTGTATTAGAAAAATACAGTCTTTCCAATAGAATCAAAACTAATGATATAATTTGTGACCATTTTTATGTGATATAATTCTTAAAATATTAGCTGTAACTCTTAATGGGATTTGAAAAGGAAATTGAGAATAAGTGTAGGCAGAGGGAAAAAAGTTGCTTTTTGTAGATGATAGAATGCCTTGAAGAATTTGAGGGATTCAACTAAAAATAATAAAATGATTAAGAACTTGAAGAAACTAAGATATAAACTCCCCAAATCATCTCCCTTTCTGTACATTACTAGCAAAGTCCAGAAGTCAATAAGCATATATAGTAAACATTTACAAGTGGTCCAAAGCAGTTTGTTAAGATCTGAAAATACTCGGGAGGAAAAAAACAAAAACAGTTCTTGCCCTTGAGAAGCTCCCTATGTAAAGGTGAATTATCTTGCCACATGCCATTGTGGAAAATATGAGCAGGATGCTTTACTGGCACCCCTATTGAGACTTGTTAGAATAACAATGACACACACTAGTCAGGTCATTCATTTCAGGCAACCCTGAATTATCAATGGCCAAATTATACTAGAAGATTATTTTCTTGAAAAAAAAAGGTGCCAATTATTAATAACCAAATAAGTCCTCCAAAACACTGATAATAAAAGAAATATAAATTAAAACTAAGATTCTACTTCCCAGTAATTTGCAAAAATGACAAAGGAGAAAATAGCGCTTGTTGGCGGGGCTGTGTAAGGATAGGTATATGGCTTCACTGGTGATGTAACTGTAATTGGATCCAACTGATTTGGAAAGTAATTGGAACTGTGCACAAAAATGCTAAAAAGGCACTAAACTGGGTATACCTTTTGACCCAAGGTTATAACTATTAAACATATAGTCCTGAGGGCTTATGAAGATACTTTATAATAGAATTTTTTATTCTGAAAATTTATGTGGATGCTCATCAATTGGTGAATGGCTGGAAAAAAATTTGATATATGAACAGATTAAATATTATCCCATCATAAGAAATGACCAAGGAAACAGATTCAGAGAAATGTAGAAAAACTTGGATGACCTGATCAATAGTAGAGTTACTCTCCTCTATTTTTATGTCATGGGCATTCCTGGATCAATGATAGCTCTTTATCATGAATGTCTTTTTTCTCTATTAATTCTTGTGGCCTTACATCCTGAAGTAAGACTAGATGTTAGGGCCTAGCTTGGTGCACTTTTGGAAGGAATGAAAGGGCCTCGTTTGATCCTATTCTGAATTCTCTGACCTATTACATATGTTTCTTGGGGTATTAATTTTAAGTTCTGTATTCTTCGAGGATGTTGGGGCAGCTGTGGCTTGGCAATAAGTGTCAGCAAGCCCTAAATGATCTGATCTCATATGAAGTTTAATGGCTATCTTCTTAGTGTGAGCTATTCAAGCTTTGTATTCCTGTTTGAGTCTGGGTGGCTCATTTATAGGTTTGCCCCTGGGTTTAGTTCTTATAGATAATTTTGGCAATATTCCCTGCCAACTTGCTGGAATGTTGTACAACTTCAAAGTGATCGAACGGCTGCAGCTTCTATGGGTTCAGCTTTGGTCTGAGGATTTTTGTTTTTTGTTTTTAATTTTATTTAGTATTTTCTTTTTCTCCAGTTACATGTAAAAACAATTTTTTAACATTCATTTTTAAAATGTTCAGATTCTTTCCCTTTCTCCCTCCCCATCCCTGACTCCCCAGTTGGAATGCAAGCAATTCAGTATAGAATGCAAGCAATTCCCCGCCTGAGTCTTTGGACTAAACTTCGAACTTGATTCAGAGACCAAACCCAAATGCCTGCTGATTGCTTTCTTTCCTTCTTGCCTAGTATATAACCTTAGGCAAGTTCATGTTGGAGCCAGGAACCTGCCTGCCGCTGCTACTACACCTTGCCCTGGTTATTTCTGGTAAAATCTTACATAGAGGGATGGTGAAAGATTATGAGCAGTATATTTTCAGAAAGCAGAGGGAGAGGGAAGCAGTAGAGGGTAAAACCAGTCTAGATAAAGCACAGCGAGATAATCAAGTAATCAGAGTCATACTAAGAACATTCAAGGATGAAAACAGAAAAAAGCATACAAACAAATGGAAAAGGGCAAAGATTTTCAAAAATTATTTTAAAATTCCTGTTCTTCCTTGAGGACAATGGAAGCAGCACACTTGAATTCTCATATCATATTCCTGATTTGTTTACAGAGAATCTACAAATGGCACAAAGAGAAAATGACTAGAATTATATTTGTGTATATTTTTTCATATGTATGCATATGCATATGTATGTATATTATACATGCACGCAGAATAGATGTGTGTATATACATATGCATGTGTGTGTGTCATCACAGGGAATTTTTTTTTTCCTTTCACCTTGTGAACTAAATTTAATCACTTTAATAGTTAACATTTCTATAACATTTAAGGTATCCAAAGCTCTTTGCACGTGTTAGTCCTGCTATGATTGTCCTCCTTTTAAGGATGAGAAAAGTAAGGCAAACTGAGGTCAGGTAACTTGCCTCGGATCACACAATTTAAGTGTTTGAAGCCAGATTTGAAATCAGTGCTTCCTGACTCAAGGTACAGCATTTTAACCACTATACTATACACTGTTTGTCATTTCCTTTTGGTTATTTGATCTTTTGTTATCTAACAGGTCAGAAGGGACTACCTGGCATTTTTGGTAACATAGGGTACCTTCTGGGAAGTGTTTTATGTAAATTAAATTCTCTGAAGAAGATACATGATACAGTTTAACATGTACCTTTTATATTACCTTACTTTTCCATTTATCACTACTTCTCATTTCCAGCTATTTATAACAAAAAAAATTTTTTTATTTTATTTGCATAACATATGTGTGGGTAATTCTTCAACAATAACCCTTACATAGCTTTCCGTTACAAATTTTCCCCCCAATTCCCCACCCCTCCCCTAGATGGCAGGATATCCACTACATGTTAATTATGTTAAAATATTGGCAAATCGAATATATGTATACATATTTCCAAACTTATTATTGTTGTGCAAGAAAAATCTTATCTACACAAACGATATATCAGATAAAGGAAACACAATGTAAGCAAACATCATTCAAGGAGTATGAGAATGTTATGTTGTGGTCCACATTTCACATCCCTCTCTCTGGGTGTATATGGCTTTCTTCAGTGAACAATTGGAGGTGGTTTGAAACATTTCATTGTTGAAGAGAGCCATGTCCATCAGAATTGATCGTCATATAGTACTGGTGTTGCCGTGTATAATGATCTCCTGGTTCTGCTCATTTCACTCAGCATCAGTTCATGTAAGTCTCTCCAGGCCTCTCTGAAATCATCTTGCTGGTCATTTCTTACAGAACAATAATATTCCATAATATTCATATACCATAATTTATTCAGCCATTCTCCAATTGAAGGGCATCTATTCCATTTTCAGTTTCTAGCCACTACAAAAAGGGCTGCCACAAACATTCTTGCACATATGGGGTCCTTTCCTTCCTTTATGATTTCTTTGGGATATAAGCACAATAGAAACGCTGCTGGGTCAAAGGGTATGCACAGCTTGATAACTTTTTGAGCATAGCTCCAAATTGTTCTCCAGAATGGCTGTATCCGTTCACAGCTCCACCAACAATGCATCAGTGTCCCAGCCCTCCCACATCCCCTCCAACATTCGTCATTATCTTTTTCTGTCATTTTAACCAATCTGACAGGTGTGAAGTGGTACCTCAGGGTTGTCTTGATTTGCATTTCTCTGATCAATAGTGATTTGGAGCACCTTTTCATATGACTATAAATAGTTTTAATTTCATCCTCTGAAAATTGTCTGTTCATTTCCTTTGACCATTTATTGATTGGAGAATGGCTTGAATTTTTATAAATATGAGACAATTCTCTATATATTTTTGAGATGAGACCTTTATCAGAACCCTTAAATGTAAAGATGATTTCCCAATTTATTGCTTCCCTCCTAATCTTGTCTGCATTGATTTTGTTTGTACAAAAACTTTTTAACTTAATATAGTCAAAGTTATCTATCTGGTTTTCAATTAAGAGTTCCAGTTCTTCTTTGGACATAAATTTATTCCATCTCCATAGGTCTGAGAGGTAAACTATATTACATTCCTCTAGTTTACTTATAGTATCACTCTTTATATCCAGATCATGAACCCATTTAGATCTTATCTTGGTATGTGGTGTTAGATGTGGGTCAAGCCCTAATTTCTTCCACACTAGTTTCCAGTTTTCCCAGCAGTTTTTGTCAAATAGTGAATACTTATCCCAAAAGCTGGGGTCTTTGGGTTTATCAAAAACCAAATTGCTATAGTTATTGCCTAGTTTGTCTTGTGATTCTATCCTATTCCACTGATCGACTACTCTATTTCTTAGCCAGTACCAAATGGTTTTGATGACCGCTGCTTTATAATATAGTTTTAGATCTGGTACAGCAAGTCCACCATCGTCAGCCTTTTTTTTTCATTAATCCCCTTGAAATTCTTGACTTTAACAAAAATATTTTTAAAAGAAAAAAAATCCACAAAACCAGTCAATATGAAAACTCATAATATTATCTGAAATGTTCTATATCTGTGAACCTCCATCCTTGCAAAAGATTAGGAAGAAGTGTTTTCTCATGTCTCTTTTTGGGGGTCAAGACTTTCTTGTTCTCATGCAGTATTCATTTCTGATTTCCTTGTGGTTGCTGCTCTTCATTTCTTTTGTTGTTTTCTGGATTCTGGTTATTTCGCTTTTCATCATTTCATCTAAGTCTTTCCTTTATTCTCTGTATTCATCATATTCATTGTTTGTCAGAGCAGGACAATGTTCGTTTACAGCTATGTACCACAGTTGGTGTAGCCATTGCTCCCTCAGTGGATGGTCAACAAACTTTTTTTTTAGCAGGAAATTATTATAGATAATGTCAATGCCATTTCTGTGGTGTACTTCCCATTTTCTATTTCCCATAGCACGTTTCGGTAAGTCAGAATAAAATCTGAAAAGGGAAATTTCCAAACTGATGCAAGATCATATTTCTGATCCCAGAAACACTCTGCCATCTCCTTATGATAAAGTTGTAATTTAAACTTTTAGCTACTGGGACTCCGTGATGGATGGAAGTAGCCTGAACGCTTCATCGAGAATTTCTTACATTTGAGATTGTCTCATGGCCTAACCAAGAAAAGAATTCTAGAATAGGACTTCAGAGTTTTAATCTTGTTCTACAAAGTGTCACAAAGAATAAATGTGAAGGAGTAAATAATTATAATTGATAGAAGGATCAAACAAGAATAATAGATCTTAAAAATCCCTGCTCCTCAAACTTCTTAAAAGAGAACACAATAAAAGCTCACTCATTGAGATTTAATGTCTGGATGTGGGCTGGACTCAAGTCTGTAATGCTATATGTCTTGCTCAAGTAATCCTCTACAAGACAAGGGTTTGGGTTTGGATTTCATTTTGTTGCTGTTGTTTTCGATTGTTTTTTCCTACTTAAAGCCTTTGGTGGGACTTTCATGAATTCAGAGGGATTTTCTACTTTCTTAGAGCGATAATTGAAAAGTATTTCACCTGAGATCAGACTGATACCAGCAGGGAAACAAAGGATAGTCCCAAGATGAGAGATGGGGCCATCACAAAAGACATTCCAGCCTAGGTATAATTGTGCCAGAAATTGGGTGGCCCATAGGCAGGAGAGATCTGTTACAAAGTACCAGGTGAGGTGAGGTGGGGAAAAAGAGTGGGATCCTACCTGTTGAACTTGAGGGAAAACTATGGATATCCAACTAGGGAATGGGATCATGCTCCACAGTCTGGCCAAAGAGCAGGACCATGGTTTCCAAGAGATATGGGGTAGGGGTGGAGGGAAAGGGGTGTTTCTCTGCATCACCCATCTGGAAATCGGCACCTAGACTTGGAGCCATTCCAGGTACTCTTGCATGATTTGCATGATGAACTGCAAGGTAATTCCTGGGTTAGGCAGCACAGTGCCGCAGTTCGGACTCTGCCAAGTTAACCAAGGTGTGGTACTTTCCACATTTTGAAAGCCAGTAAAGACAAAGTTCAAGTGTTCTCTTTCCTCTCCTCTGCCATCTGGTAAAGGTGTTGATAGACAATGAAATAAGTAAAAGGGGGGAGAAAACAAGAGAGAGAAGCCAGAGAATGTCTTAAGCTACCAGATAATAAGCCCTTTTGACTCTAAATGCTCTGTGTAATAAGGAGTAATATGGGCATTTGCACACAGAAAAATTTTCCATAATTTTTTGCTTTTACCAAAACCCCCAATGGGTCCCATAGAAGTTAGTAGTTCTGAAACTGTTTAAATCAGAGGCTATTCTTTTCATCCTTCAGAATATTGAGTTACTTTGGAAGGAAGGCACCGTAAATCTCTGGTCTGTCGAGAGAATGGAATTTTTAACCGAACCTAAGACAGAGTAAAAGAGCTATGCCCCTGAAGCCATTTTGGGAGGGCTTCTCTCTCCAGCTCCTCCCTGTAAACCCACTTTTTTTTTCTTTCTTATGTTTTTCTTTTTCAGGTTCTTTGCCTGTCTAGACCTCATGAGCCTTGTTCATTCCCCAGGTTTTCTGGAAGTCTAAAAAGTATGTTGACTTTTGGTGCAAATGATTATTTCCAAAAACAAAAACCCTGTCTTAGTGAACCCATATGTAGCAGTAATAGCTGACATTTATGTACTGTTTTAAGATTTACAAAGCACATGGTCTGCATTATCTCAGTTGATCCTTACTAGTCCTAGTGAGGTGGCCAGAAAAGTGTGTGAAGAAGCTGAAGCCAACAGTTCAGAATCCTCTCCAGGATGGCAAGAATATGACTCATGGACTGGTTTTAAGTGGGCTATATTACAGGCATTCTAATCTCCTTCTTCCAGATGAGGAAACCAAGGCTCAGGGTCACAGAGTTTGTGAAAATCAGTGGTGAAATTTGAAGCAAAGTCTCTCCTAACTCTCCAAAGATTATTATTCTAGCTACCAAGTGCTCTCTTAATCATTCCATTTCAAGTACATTATTCAAATCAAACAGGGCCAGGCATTCAGCTGTGAGTCACCTGAAGAGACCATCTTACATCTGAAGTAGTTCTAGTTTTGAGGTTAATCTAGTTCAAGGGTGTGTTGTTGTTTTTTAAATGCAAACATTCAACTCAGAGAAGCCTCTGTGAGAAGCAGGCTCCTCCCAACCCTAGCTCTTTACCCTAACTGGGACCTACTTTCTTCCTATCTTCCCCCTACTTTTCCCCCTTCTTCCAGTCTCGTTGACTTGCCAAATATTTGCTTCCTGCCCTAGCCAAAAATCTGAAGTGGGACTTCTGGCCCATCCTTTGCTAGCATCTCCTGAAAATTTCAGCAGAACAATTTAAAGAAGGTTCATTCTCTTGCTTATCAAATACAGCTCTGCTCCATCTTTCTATGATGCTTATGAAATTCACTTCAGTTTAATAATGATAAAAAAAAATCTGGGGCTCTAATATACTCATATGGCACTGGATATGGCTGGTGAGCAAAATAAACATGAGAGTGTGTTTAAAGGAGAGAGAAGTGCCACTTTTATCTGAGAAATTGATGGCTGAGGATAAAAATTAGCATAAAGCTCTTTAATGTATAGTCTTTATTGTTCAAACTGGCAGTTATTATACTACAGTTAATTGTGTTAACAATTAAGACAAAGGAAATCCTTGTGAATTTCAGTGGCAGCCTTTGAAATAATCATCTCAAACATGGGGAATGAAATGAATAATTGTATTTAAAAAGCATTTGCCCTTTGAACTTCCCTCTATTTAACTTCAGAAATGCTTATTAAAACAAAGTTCTGTTCAGCACATTTTCAGCTTTAAATAATTACATCCCCCAGTGTGCATTTCTGTAAAACATCAGTAGCTGACAATACAATTTCATAAAACATTTATATTAGATTATACAAGTGTTTTTATATCTCTCTAGGTAACAAAATAAAGGGATTCTTAGGCCATCACTACTCACTGCTCACTGTCACCTTCTTGGAGGAGCCGGGTGCTTCTGAAATGATTTGGGGACTTAAAACTAATGATGGTAATGTCTTAAACTTGCCAAAGGAAATCAATATGGTCTTTGATTGTTGTTCAGGACCAGTTCTGATAGTGATAAAGTACGATTCTTTCTCAAGCAGTGTCAGCTCAAAAATACTCTTAGAACAAATATTACTAAATTAGGCATTGACAGGGCTATAAAAACCTTGTCGTCATGGGCTACACTGCCAAGGTAGGGCTTATTGACAGAAATATATAAAAAGGTTTTAGTTCTCTTGTCAAGTCCTTCATTAATGTACATAAATACCCATTCCAAACAAATAAATGCCGACACCTCCTACCAAACAAGGATCAGATGTTCATATGAAATGGACGTCTTGTGGGTCTATACCATCCCTTGGTACACGCAGCACTCATTGTCTCAACAGGACAGAAAGAAGTTAAGGGATGGGACAGAAAAAGACAAACCGAAACTGGTCCATGAGATTGAACCTTGCCCTCCATCCCCACAAGGGATTTTGTCAGAGTTGCTTACGGTATTATCTATCCTGGATTGAAAGCCAGATACTCACCTTAGCCATTTACTACATGTGTGGCTTGGAGCAAGTCGTTTTGTATCTCCTCCTCAATTTCCTCCTCTGGAAGATCAGGGGATGGGATCAGATGATGTTGAGAGCACCTGTAAATTAAATCTATTATGATTCTGTAAGTATGCCCACATAGGATGTATATGTATAGCTACATGGGTTTGTCTAAATGCAACTTGTGGGGAGGCATAAACAGGTATCTTTGCCATCTAGCCTATTCATCTCCAAGAGAGACTTAGAGGGGATCAGGAGACTGGGGCCCCCTCAAGGTGAGGGGGAGTTACCAGGCTGCTATTCTATCTATTGATCACACCCAAAATATTAGATTCAGGTTGCTTTCCTGGTTATTACCCTTTTAAGAAAAAAAATACCTAAAGTTTATATCCAGGGAATTTGTTCCTTCCCACCAAATGCTAGTTATATCATAGATCCAGAAATAGTGACTAGCAATTAGATTTATCCAAACAGAGAATAAAAGAAATCAGAAATGTTTTACTGATAGGAATAGACTAGGAGACAGACAGAGAGAACATGTAGAAAAGCCATCATCTTGACATGCCCTTGATTTCCAACTTGCTTTTCTCTCTAGAGATTGCTTTTCATTTTCCTTTTGTCTCCTCTTCTCTCTTTTTCTCTCTTCCTCCTTTCCCCTCCCTCTTTCCCCTTTCTCCTTTTCTCTCTCCCTTGAAGATGTAGAACCAAAATTGGCCTTTCTCAAAGCAAGAAGGAGGGCATCTTCCAAGATTTCTCACCACATGTGCCTAAAATGCATGAATATAGTGTTAAGTGATCATTCCCTCTATATGAGGGAGAAGATCCTTACGCCGATATGCCCGTCTTAAAGCCCTCATTAAACACTTTTGATTCTTGGCTAGAAGAAGGAGGAAAGAAGTAAAGCTCCTTAGGGAAAGGGTGATTTGATTTTTATTTTTATATTCCCAATTCCTAGCTCAACATCTAGCACATAGTGTAGGTGCTTATCAAATGTTTCTTGGTTTGAATCAGATTGAAGATTCTGTGGCTGTTATTGGCAAGAGAAGATGATACTCTTAGGTAGGATAATTCCCTGCGGTGGATAATGAGCCACTGCATAATTCTGAGTTGGATTGAATTCAGTTATACATATATTAAGAATTTTTTAAGCATTGGATATTTGCAAGAAAGATTTCTTGAGAACCTGGTGCTCATTTTGTAGTTTGCTCCAAATTCCCAGGCAAATAACTGGTTTTTTTGAGAGCTACAGCAGCGTTAATCCCATCTCAGAATGGGGGCATGGTCTACTCTTCTATTACTCTACTCTTGACCCACTCTACAGAGGTGAAAAATGGAAATGCCATATGTTAATTGAATGGGCAAGGCAGGGAGTTCTGAGGTTTAGATTGGGAGGTATAGGGAAAAGCTGCCTGAAAGACTTGCTGTTATAGAGTGAAACAAGGTTTACTAAAAAGAAAACACAAAAACAGGGGCCATCCAGCAGCCTTGTGAGCTTTGTCAGTTGTTCTTTTGGGACCTTTCACTTATTGTGTCTCTGCTTCTGATGAAAGCACATTTAAAAAATTAAAACCAGAATAAAAGGGCTTGGTGGATATGGTGTCCCTTACAGCCTGCTCTCATCCATGTGCCTGCCCTGAACCAGCACCAAGTGCTTGTTTGCCCAGGGTTATCAGCTAATCACTTTTTCCAAACCATCCATTGTGGAGGAGAAAGAAATGACTGACTGACCTGGTCCAGTTGAGAAATACCAGTAATTGAATGACATGATGTATGTGAAGTATTTTGTAATCCTTAGTGTTATACAACATGTCTAGCCATTGTTATCTTTGGGGTTTTAACTCTATAAACTTGGATTTCATCTAATAAAGTTCCTTTGTCTCAAAAAATGAATAACTTAAGTTCCAAACATAGATGAGTAACAATTAGCACTGCTCCACAGTTATTCAACCCCCACCCTCACAGGATCATTTGTCATATGTATTCCGGGGTACAGCTCACCTTTGAGGTCCCTTTGTATTCAGTAACTACTTATTCAACTTTGACCGGTTCACTGTGTGGTGGGGGTGTTCTTCAGATAACCTGAGTCCCAAAATAATGTAAGTGCTAGAGTCTGTAGTGCAATTTGAAAGATATTTTGGCTTAAAATATTCTCTTACCCACTTTAGAAAGAAAGCAAAAATCACCATTCTTGGTCAGGGAGCTGTTGTTTAGTAATTGCCACAGAGGTGAATAGAAGTTGTTTGTTTTGTTTTGTTTTCAACAAACTAATATTTAAGGATCTAATAATTTACCAATGTGTAACGATGGCACACTTACTTTGGCCTTTCCTCATTCTGTCCGTTTGCCTTAGATGCCATGTAAATCTGAGCCCACCAATCCTGCCAGAGAATCACTGATGTGTCTTCACCTTGACAATCCTTTGGTTTCAAATTGTCTTTGTATGTCTATTCACTGTAGAGCCCATATAACCACACGCTGGCTCTTCTTGCCTTTGGCCTGCTTTTGTTTATCCCTCTCTGATGCATGCATTTTGGTAGCCCTGGCACCATGTGCACTAATCAGCATCAGAGCTCAGGCTAACCTTGGCTCCCAAGATCTGATTGATGATCCATCCTCTGAGGAAACCAAAACTCCTAATAAAATGTGACCTTAATGAGCAATTTGTGCTCTTACATCTTACAATGCAGTAGCACACTCTGCCAATTAGTTCAGGAGAACAAGAGTCAGCCCTGTGTTTGGAATTTATTGTTGAGACAGGAAGAAGAGATCTTATTGAAGCAAGGCCCTGATCTTGGCCTGATGATAGTGCGATCCTTTCTATCTCTTGGGCCACATTTATTGCTTTGGAGTGTTCTTGGCCGTTACTGCTGTCTCTGCTAAGGAAAAATTCTAGAACGTCCCCTTCAAGCTTATTCTCCTAACTCCAACTTCTATGGCATATTGGGCCACAAAGTGATTACTTCCAGAAAAGTTTTAGAGTTGACCCTGAGGAAAATTGTAGTATCCGAGTCTTCGTTCAGTGTTCTCTCCATTGTCAATTAGTTTTTAGGAAAGGGTTTACTGAGAAATTCTAGAAAGAACAGTAGTTAGAAAACATTGGCCACTTGTAGTATACTCTCCCCCTTAAATGCCCAATGGGTCTGGAGAAAGTGGGCGCAAGATTAAAATACGAAGGTAGGCATAGAGAGAACACATGGGGCTGAGAGGTCCCTGGACTCCCAGCCGTGGAGTCTTTTTTCTCCCTAGGTCTAAGTTGATTTCAAGAATCCGTTGAAAGGCCACAACCAAGTAAGCCGTCACAAGTGTTGAAGCTGTTGCCATCCTGAAGTGACTGTTTTTCTTCTTTGTCGTTGGCTACCATCACTCTAGCAAACTGGTGCTCTACTGGCTGGCAGGACCATTGATGGATCTTCTAGACACTTGCACTCTGAACATTTGTTCACCTAAGATCAAGAAAACGCACACGCGCGCACACACATGCATGTGTGCATGTGCATACACACACACAGCTGCCATGTAGTTATGGACACATGGCTGGTTGATAGATAGGTCAGCCACGTTTCCTTGTTTGTCAAATGCTAGATGACTTCTGAGGGCCATTCTAGCTGTCAATCTTTGATCCTAGTCACGCCACAAGAGGTTTGTTTAATCTCTCTTTGGGGAGTTAGTCATTCAATCTAAGCAAGGAATTTTGTTGTTTTAAATAGGATACTCAGTGAGGTAGTACTGGGCAGATATGGGAGATGATCTTGAAACTGGGTACTCTGATTTCAATAAATTCAGAAACTAAACTTCCTTTCTGCTGATATTGGCAAGAAAGCATTTCCCTCCCCTAGAAGAAAACTCCAAGTGTAGCCCCGTTGTTCTATCTTAATGTAGGAGAAGGCTGTCCTCGGTATCTGATTTGAAGTAACAGGGAATGTTCCTTAAGATATGCTGGTTGCTCTCTGGATTTGCGTATCTTGTTCTCTTCTCTCCATCTGGAAGGCAGAAATAGACCAAGGTGTTTTAGGTCATAATGTGAAAATTCTCCCAGTGGAATGGAAATTCACCTAGAAATGGCATCTTATCACCTTGGAAAAGAGAGCAGCTATGATGGAATGGAATGAGAAATATGAGTCTCTTGTGATTAACTTCTAGCGGCAAATGTTAAAAACAGGACTAGTGCATGTAAACAGACTTTTTCAGAGGGTGTGTGTGGGGGGGAACCACTGTGGAGAGCATGGCCAGCAGCCTTTTGAGGAGAATGGGCTTTCTTTGTAGCAAGAGCCTGTGTACCAAGTGGCATCGTACCTGAAAGTTGCATAGACATAAGCAGTATTTAGATCAATAAGACCTTTGCATCTCTATACTGTAGTTGCTTAAATTCAGAAAAATGTATCGTCCTTCTATGAATAACTCATGGGTGCAAAATGGTAGGGAAGCAAACTGTAGCAGGTCTTGGAAGCCACCGACATAAATCACCTCCTGGTGTTGGCTCAATCAAAGGTGTGACTGTCCCCTTGCCCCT
Source organism: Myrmecobius fasciatus (assembly GCA_023553655.1). Lineage (NCBI taxonomy): Eukaryota > Metazoa > Chordata > Mammalia > Dasyuromorphia > Myrmecobiidae > Myrmecobius > Myrmecobius fasciatus. The sequence continues at coordinate 205,431 of JAJPUD010002691.1, read as the reverse complement.
CCCTCTCTCTCCCTCCCTCCCTCCCTCCCTCTCTGTCTCTCTCCCTCCCCTCTCTCTTTCTCTGTCTCTCTCCCTCCTTCCCTCCCTTCCTCTCTCTGTCTATGTTTCTCTGTCTCTCTCTCTCTCCCGCCCCCACCCACAACATGGCATGGCTCATTCGGGCATCAATATACATGTCCCACCTAGAATGCTTTCTGTATCCCAGTTAACTCTGCCAATGGTCTGGTCACCTTGTGGGGATGTGGTGGAAAAGACAAATGTGTGGCCAGCAGCCCTTTCCCTCCCACCTTGGAGGTGACCACTGATATTGTGCTGTTTGTAACACCTGCTGCTCTTTGAAGCTCAGTGTTGCTCTTGGAGCCAGGACAGACGGTGTAATTAGCTGGGAATCCTGTCTCCACCATTTGCTTGCAGTGTGATTCTAAGCAAGCTCATAGCCTCAACTTCCTCATCTGTAAAATAGGATCACCAATCACATCAATCTTGTGCGCTAGTGGTGAGGCTCACAAGAGAATCTATTGAAAACATTTCACAAATCTCAGTAGAGGCAGCTCAGTGGAGAGAGCACTGGGTCTGGAGTCAGGAACACCAGAGTTCAAACATGACCTCAGATACTGACTAGCCATGTGACCTTGGGCAGGTCATTTAATCTGCTGGAGAAGGAAAGGGGAAACTACTCCAGTGTCTTTGCCAAGAAAACCAAATTCATAGTCACAGAGAGTCAGACCTGCCTGAACACCCCCCCCAAATCTCAGTCTTACCTGCCCCTCCCATGCTGTGGGACACTTTTACTTGGAAAGAGCACCTCCCTCTCTGGTGGTAAGTGTCCCATTGGCCAGCTGTCCACCGTGGGCTGCATAACTAAATAATGTGCTGGTTTCCTTGGTCTTTAGAGTTGCTTTGTTATTTATCCTCCAGTTATGGCAGTTGCATAGCACAGACATTTCCATGGACTGATTTGAAGATGTTAACCATCTTCCTGCCCTTCTTTCCTGCCCCAGCCCCCCAAAATACACCCTGTGTGACTGGCCTCACCATAGTACATTTAATTTCTAGTTGTCTCTTCAGAGGTAAGACAAGTAAAATTGTTGTTGTTGTTGGGTTTTTTTTTTTTTTAGCAATTTTTAAATGCAGTTGTTGACTAAGGAAAAAAAGCCCTCATCTATTTAAAACCAGTGATACTTTAGCTTGATTAACCCTTGCCTAGACTCAGGAGATGGATAAATTGAAATGGTGTGAGAGAACTGTCCAGAAGATCAGCCCCTCTAGGAACACATGGCAGGAAGAGGTGCTCAGAAGGCATGGGTACTTATTAGGGGAAGTCAAGAAGGACAAGGTAGAAGATGGGGGTGGTGTAGAGAGAGGAGGGGAGGACTCCCGTGGCTCTCCAGGCCAGCTCTGACCTCCTTCATCACTTTGTCCCAGGAGAATATGGCTGTGATGAGAATTCATTCCATTTTGGCAGCCTCGCGCCATCCTGTTGCCTCCATGTTTTTGTTTCATGGAAGGGCAGGAATGACTCAGGGCAGATTTTGATGAAGCTATTTACCTGAAGCCATTACAATCTGTGTAAATATAATTGAGGCCCTGTGTAGAGCAAGGTGATGCTACTTGAACCATCCAAGCCCGTGCAGAGAACTCAGTGTTCTAATGTCTAAATGACATTCGTGGCTACAAGGATGAGGGGCACTCAGTGAGGCTTTTAAAAAGATGCTTCCCAGTGAGGGAGCAGTTTTGTACAGAAGTGTCATAATGCAGCATTTAAAAGTAGATTCTCTTTCAGAGCACATTTTCATCCCCTATAACTTTCTAGCTAAAATTCCCTGCCCACCATTCTGGCCTTCTGTTAGCACATACTCCCTCTCTATGGGATTCAACGGGACCCAAAGGCATCCCCAAATGGTGTCCCTGCAAAATGCTGAACAGTTCAAAGAGAAAAAATGTAATTGGTTCATCTGGCAAGTTGCTGTGATTCCCTCTCTGGAAGTCTCTCTTATTTCCTTTTTTGGAATGCCCAGCCTCTGTGCCAGCTAGGCCATGCCGCTAGTCCAGCTAGCCTGGTATGAGGTTGCTACAGTCAGACCGGAGGAGCAGAGCCTGGGCATGACTTCCTTGTTTGCATAATCTGCAGCAAACTCTGGGAAGGATGGGGACGGGAGGCAACCTAACAGTCTGCCAGTAAGAGAGCTCCCCACTCCTCCCACTCCCAGACTCCCAAGTAAATCTTAAGATCAGTCTTTCCTCCATGGCATTTATTATATCGCAACTAGATGTTTGCCAGATGCAAAAAAGCAAGTAACAACAACTTCCCCCCCTTGGCTAATAGTGAAAATAGCCAATTGGAAATAATGTTTCCTGATGACTCTCATATTGAATGGGATTAATTCAGGAAGTCCTCCAGGGTTTGGAAAAGGGACCCCATAAATGATGCTTGTGACAGGCCACTCCTAAACTTCCCTCCCAAACTGCTCTCGAGGAGTTTTCATTTCCATCTTCTCCATGGCCACATTGCTCTATGTTTGGTATTCCTTTGGCTTTAGGCCATGTGCTTCTGTTGAATTAATGAGTACACCTTGGTTAAAGGGAGGCGAAGTGTTCAGTAGTGCCCTGAGTGCCTACTGTGGCAATGGGAGAACACTAAGAGTGCTTGTTGTGAAAGAGTTATTCACTTTAATGGGGAAGAGGGGAGTGACTTCCAAACACATAGCATTTACATTTTGCTAAATTGTGCCTCTTCTCTCCTTAAATTTTCCACTTCCATGAGATCATCCTTGCCTTCATGTGGTTTCTCTTCCAGCAAAATGGGCTGTTCCCTCAACTTTGCTTCATCTACCACTTCCATGCCTTTGCACAGACCCACATTCCTGTAACACACTCCTCCCACACACCTGCCTCTTAGAATTCTTGGCTTCCTCCATGAGTGAACTCAGATGCCACCTCTTAAACTATTTTGCCTGTATGAATATTGTACCCCCTCCACTAAATTTGTTTTTTTTTTAAATTTTAAATTTTAAATTTTTTTATTTTTATTTTTT
>JAJPUD010002691.1:167294-201996 GCA_023553655.1 Myrmecobius fasciatus | reverse complement strand
TCAGCATCAGTTCATGCAAGTCTCTCCAATCCTCTCTGAAATCCTCCTGTTGGTCATTTCTTACAGAACAATAATATTCCATAACATTCATATACCATAATTTATTCAGCCATTCTCCAATTAATGGGCATCTTTTCAATTTCCAGTTTCTTGCCACTACAAAAAGGGCTGCCACAAACATTTTTGCACATGTGGGTCCCTTTCCCTCCTTTAAAATCTCTTTGGGATATAGGCCCAGTAGAAACACTGCTGGGTCCCTCCACTAAATTTGGATCTTTTTTGTCATTGAAAACATATGACATTCAATGCAATGCTCACACATAATTGCCCATCTCTACAAAAATCTCATATTTCTTTGAGTCACAAAAATATTTTGTAAATAATAGCCTTATTTTCAGTATATTGCAAAGATAGCTTTCAACATTCACCCTTGTAAAACCTTGTGTTCCAAAATTTTCTCCCTCCCCTAGGTAGCAAATAATCCAATATATATAAAATGCATGCAATTCTTACATACTTATTTCTACATTTATCATGCTGCACAAGAAAAATCAGATCAAAAAGGAAAAAAAATGGGTGGAAATGCAAGCAAACAACAACCAAAAGAGTGAAAATACTGTTGTGATCCATATTCGGTTCCCATAGGTCTCTTTCCTCTATGCAGATGGCTCTCCATCATATGTCTTTTGAAATTGGCCTGAATCACCTCATTGTTGAAAAGAACCACATCCATCAGAATTGATCATTATATAGTCTTGTCATTATCGTGTACAATGATCTCCTGGCTCTGCTCATTTCACTCAGCATCAGTTCATGCCAGTCTCTCCAGGCCTCTCTGAAATCATCCTGCTGGTCGTTTCTTACAGAACAATAATATTCCATAACATTCATATACCATAATTTGTTCAGCCATTCTCCAATTGATGGGCATCCATTCAGTTTCCAGTTTCTAGCCACTACAAAAAGGGCTGCCACAAGCATTCTTGCACATGTGGGGCCCTTTTCTTCCTTTAAGATCTCTTTAGGATATGAGCCCAATGGAAACACTGCTGGGTCAAAGGGTATGCACAGTTTGATCACTTTTTGAGCATAGTTCCAAATTTCTCTCCAGAATGGCTGGATCCGTTCACAGTTCCACCAACAATGCATCAGTGTCCCAGTTTTCCCACATCCCCGCCAACATTCGTCATTATCTTTTCCTGTCATTTTAGCCAATCTGATAGGTGTGTAGTGGAACCTCAGAGTTGTCTTAATTCGCATTTCTCTGATCAATAGTTATTTGGAGCACCTTTTTCATATGACTAGAAATAGTTTTAATTTCGTCATCTGGAAATTGTCTGTTCATATTGACCAATTGTTCAATTGACCATTTCTCGATTGGAGAGTGGCTTGAATTCTTATAAATATGAGACAATTCTCTATGCTGCTGATAGTTTCTTACAGAACAATAATATCCCATAACATTTATATACCACAATATATTTAGCCATTCTCCAGCTGATGGGCATCCATTCAGTTTCCATTTTCTAGCCACTACATAAAGATCTGTCGCAAATGTTGTTGCACATGTGGGTCGCTTTCACTCCTGTATGATTTTTTTTGCGATATAAGCCCAGTAGAGATGTTGCTGGATCAAAGGGTGTTGCTGCACAATTGGATAGCCCTTTGGGCATAGTTCCAGTTTGCTCTCCAGAATGGTTGGATCCATTCACAGTTTCACTAACAAAGTATTAGTGTCCCAGTTTTCCCACATCATGTCCACCATTTGTCAACTTTTCCAGTCATCTTAGGAAATCTCAGAGGTGTGTAGTGGTACCTCAGAGGTATCTTCATTTGCATTTCTTTAATCAGTAGTGATTTAGAGCATAAAATATGGTTCTTGAGACTATCTTTTACTTTCCTTGTATAACTTGGGCACCTAACAGAGTATTTGTCACGTTGTACATCCAACATATATGCTGTTTAAAGGCTCACTGAATTAGATTATATTAAAACAAATCAAGCCAAAGCCCATCTGGGTATCATCATTAGTGCATGACTTTGTTTATAATTACAACAAATCTATAGGTATGCCAAAGCTTTAGGTAGACAAAAATGATATCATCAGCAGGCTGACCTTAACACTGAGTTGTTTTAATAATTCATCCACATTCTCACCCAGACTCACATGTGACCAATATTATGCTACGATTTATAAGATGGCTGATCAGTAAAAATGGCACTAGGTAGCCCCCCAACCATGGTAGGAGGCAGAAATCTGGGTTTAGTACTTTGTTCACACTTTGGTTAGACAACCAATGAAAAATGGAGCAAGAATTTGAAAAGGATAGAAACAAATATAAATGACATGGTGGATGGCATGTGTCAAGAAGAGAGAATGCCATGGGCTGTTCATCCTGCTTGGGCTAGGGCAGTACAGAGGCCATTTTTTCATCTGATTGAGCTTTGTTAGGAGGTGTTCCTCTCATATTGATTCTGATTTTGTGCTGCTTGTAATAGCCCACAATTCTACATTTAGTTAGCATTATTATGCAAGAATAGATTACTATTAGATCTTTCTTATATAAAAAGTCTAGAATACTCATTATGTATGTCTGGTTGTTTGACAAATAGTATTTTGATCTAGCTTCTAGCTCAAGTGATTTTATGGGCAGTTGGCACATGACAAAAAAATACTCAGAAAAATTTTCTACTTCCCATCTCCCCCGCCACATTAATTTAGCAGTAGACGATTACTGTAGTTAAAATTAAGGTTGGATTTTTTTGCTAACCGTGCAGATGATTGGAGATTGAGGGAAGAAGTTGAAATTCAAGAAAATTCTTAATTACTTTTTAGGTCTTGGTTCTCTTTCATCTTCCTCTTAAATTCCCATCATTGTAAGGCAAATAAATAGCAGGTTGTGTTATGATGGATTAGTCCTGGCAGATGCACAGCTGGGCAGAACTAAGACAGTTGTTGGATGCCAGAGTTCTTGTGGATTACCCACATCTGTTGCTCAAGTTGCCTGTATCTATCGACATTGATGGTAATTCCCCCTTCTTAACAGGCTTAGCACGTAAGCTATCCCTGGTGGCTTCCTTGAGAGAGAGGTGCTATTTTTCTGTTGATTTAGAGATCTTCCAGTCTAAACTGACTGCTTCCAAGCAGCCGTGTATGTGTGTGTGGGGGGGTGTGTGCTAAGACTTGATGTCATTAAAAGGGTTGTCAAATGTCTCTGTTGAATTTATGTGGAAATTGGAATCAAAAGGAAGGTGTATATGGGAGATTTGCCCATTGATTGGTAGGAGACACCATCTCAAATTTCTGAACAGAGGGTGTTCCCCCAGGCTGTTCTCTAGGTCCTTCCCTCATCTTCTGCCCTGTATTTTTCAAACCTTTCTTAATTCTGCCAAACCAAACTTTCTCTTTGTCTCAGGATCAGATCAGAAAGCAACCAACTGACAATGCCTTGGTTTTTCAAGTGTTCTGTAATGGGAAGACTTGGCAGCCAATGGGGGAATCTCCATTTTAGTCTAAATTTTCCTTCATTCAGACTCTTTCAGATAAATATTAAACTCTTCCTCTAAATGCTATAAATCCTCTAGTAACTCTTGTGGTAACATTGTAGAGAGGAATCCTTTCCTTCTTGGGGTTGAACTAGCAGATCAAAATTTATCTGAGACTATTATCGTCTTAAAATTTTTTGTCATACAGAGTCTGATTAGGTTAAAAAATGTCCCATCACTAAATTATTCAGAAGCCTTGAGTTTTTGCTGAGTTAGCTCTTCATTCACATATAAACCGTATTTAGGGAGTGACATTTCTTGATCAGCAGTGGATGCTTCCATAGCAGAAGAGAAATACCCCACAGGCCACTTGTTCTTCAGCACTGAGAACTTTGGAGAGTCTAGCAGTGGCTGAGTATGCTCCTTCCCCAAGGCTCTTGGTGGTATGCTAGTTCTTCTTGTTAGATGTCACCATGGTTTCTATAGCTATGACCTGTAGAACATGATGGACTAGTCATGTCACAAGAGCAAAGGTTAATCAGCAGCTACTCCATGTGCTCTCTTAATACCATAACATCGAGGTACAGTGAAATAGGCTTCTGGAACATTGGATAGTGAACTTTGGAGAAAATATAGACAAGAATACCTTTCCATAGCCTGGCCACACCTGTGGTACTTCCCCTCTTGGATGACATTGGGGGTCTGTCCCCTCCCCAATTACAAAAGCTGGCAGTCGTGACAATTGGCCTTTAGGCATGCATTGACACAAAAGCTGTAACTTGCGAGTCAAGATTGTCACCAGATAGCTGTTGGATTTAAGCCCTCAATGTTCTTTCTGTTCTTCATTTTACTCCCCAAGCCCATTTATAATTGGCTCAGCAAAGCATCCAGAAACCGAGCTGGCTGTTTTCATCCCCCAAATCATTCAAATGCTAGAATGTAAAAAGTAAAGTTTATAGCTACTAGAGAGGAAACCATCTACCTGACTCATCACCCCCAAGAGAATGTTTTCTTCAAAAAATGGCTTGTTTTCCCTTTCAAATAATGAGAACTATACACACTGCAATGGTTATTGAATTCCATGTAGCAAGTGGCTTGTGGTGTGGCTTAGAGAAAAGAGCCTAGAATTTCTGTCTTGCCTCTGACACTGACTTAATAGCCAAGTGAATGTAGGTGAGCCCCATTCGTAGGGAGACACCTCACTAAGGCACTTCCATCTAGACTTTGTTGAACTTGACAGCTAGAAGGGAATGAGCTTAGTTAGCAATAGAGGAAGTTTTAAATACTGTGAGTAAAATGCTGGACTTAGATTCAGAAAGTCCCAAGTTGGAATCTTGACACCAGCATTTATTAACTAAAGGCAAGCCAGTTTTCCTTGCTACAGCTTACTTTCCCCATTTATGAAATGGGGATGATTGTAACTCACATGTTTGGGATCTCTTCAAACTGTTATTTTAATATTGCAGAAAGATCAAATTACCTCTTTGGAGTCATGGTGTCTGTTGGTAAATGTAGATTCCAAGGTTGCAGTTCTTCGTATTTTCTGATATTTAGTACCAACTCACACCTTATGTAGAGCCTGAGAGTTGGAAGGGGCCTCATGCCTGAGAGTGAATCTGTTCTACATGGCTGCTAGTGTGATCCCTGCTTCTCTTTTTCTAATCATTCCTTTTGTGTGACATTCCAGAATTTTGCCAGGGATTGAAGTCAAGCTCTTTGGCCTAAAGTTCACAGACTCTGTTCTTTCCCTTTTTTGTTGCCCTTCTCCAGTCTTGCTGAGCATCTCTCTTTCTCTAGAATCTTGAGTTGCTTGCTGACAGCGATCCTTAGTAAGCACATCTGCAAGAACTTTCAGTATATTAAATAGGCCTTACAACGTTGACCTGATGACTTGATAGGGTTGCTTTTACTGTCTCCCCTAATTATCTTTCTTACTAGCCATTTGGGTTTTGTTATTTCCATCCTGAAAGTCATGTTTATTTTTTTGGCAAAAAAGTAGTTGTTCTGCCTTCTCCCTGCCATTCTTCTATTCCCTGTTGAGCCATCACACTATCTCTAAAAATTCTTTTTGTCATCTTCTACATTTCTTTCTAGCCTCAGTTCATTCTGAATTTGTCTCTTAACAATATTTTTTTCTTTTTTCACGTCTATTCATATTTCAGTGATATCTTTTGTTTTTATATCATCTTTATTTTCTTTTATATTCCTTTCCCTTCTCTTTCCCAAAGAGCTATCCCTTATGATAAAGAATAAAAAGGAGGAAAAATAGGCAGTTTGATAAAATAGGCACAATATCACCTTAGCTTAATAGTCCATGCAACATGCCATGCCCATAGTCCCCCACCTCTGCAAAGGAAACAGTGTGTGTTTTCTCATCTCTCTCTCCATTTCCCTATCCCTCCCTCCCTTCCTCTCTTTTTCTCTTGTCAATGAACCAAAAACCATTTACAGCATCTTTAATGTAGATACAAAAATAGCAGTAGAGATAACCTGAAAATTTATCATTATTAAAATCCAAGAGGAAGCAATAAATCTAATAGCCTCAAATATATATATATATATATATACATATATATATGTATATATGTATATGTATATATATATACATATATATATATATATAAACTCACAGAAAGCAAGATGAAGTAAAAATGTAAGGGCTTGAGGTGGTCAGTGTGATTATTATAATTACAAAGTATCCTGACAGTGTTCTTCCAAGATTGAAAAAAACTTTTGTATTTTTCATTCTTTACATATGCATTTTGTACATTTGGTTTTTTTTAACTAATTTTATAAATGAGTTCCTTTTTTGTCTGCATCCATCTTTTTAGATTTCCCCCCTTTTCTTATTCATCAGAATTGCTTCTCTTTGTTTCATCACAGTTTCAATCTTGAGAACCTCCTGGCCCATCCATTGATTAATTTCTGGATAGAATTTTAATCCATAAAAGCTTACTTAGCTTTTCTCTGTACTTTTGAAATCTATTTTCCTCCAATCAACCTTTTGAAGGTTCAGGTCAGACTATGCCGTTTTCTTGGTTTTGTTTGTGACAGATTCTAAGATGAGTTATTGCCCTTCCACAGTATCCCCATCATGACTACCCCAGCAACAAGTTGCTCTTTGTTGGAGCCAGTCACATCCAAAAGAATTCTCTTCTTTGGTTCTTCTGTCCCTTGAATAAGGAAATTATCTTTAAGGTAAATCAGCAAATGATAACCATTTTTCACTTAGCAGAGTCAGAGTGCCGGCACAGGTCTGGGTCTAATGATGACATTGTTTTAGTCTCTTCTCTTTCTTGACATCTTTCTTTAGCCAAGCTTTCTCTAATCTGTTTTGTCCCTATTCCTCCTAGTTTTCCTCAAGGGAATATATCTTCATATAAAATGATACTGTTGCCCCCCTTATTTTACCTATTTTATTCCTTTTGAATATTGTATGCACATCTTTCCCCAGACTTATTCTAGTCATCATTCCTATTCTGTCAAGTGTCACTGATAGCTATAAAGTCAAATTTACCCCCTTGCAGTTTTAGTTTGTCTTCCTTTTTGTGAGTTTTGCTATATACATCTGTGGCTATCAGATTTATTTCGCTCTCAGAATATATCTCTGAAATTTTTGAGCGTCTCTATCGCTATTCTTGTCCCTACATTAAAGATGCTCTAAATGTTTTTTGGCTCATTGCCAATATGTAGGCAGAGATTTTTTTTTCCTTACTCTCTTTTTTAAGTTTACAACCCATATTCTTGAATGCTTAGGGACACTCGGGCACAGGAATATGGTATGCAAAGACTCTAAATTCCATTTGTGGCGATGAGAATCCTTTGACTGAACAATTGAAAAAGAAATAGACACATGTAATGATTTCCCCTTGATGAGTACCATTTTGTTTCTCCAGAAGGGGACAATTCCAACAGAATAGAAAGTTTAAGAGAAGAGTCTTCCATGTAGATTCACAACTGGAAACTTCACCCAGCCTCTTTCCCTTGAATTATAAAGCTGGTGTGCACTTTATTAGAAGTTAATGTATGCAACTTTATGAAGACAGTTGTCATAATCCCTGTTGGGTCTAGTCACCTCAGTACCAGAGAAGAAATTCAATGTTACAGGCAACCTAGTGATCACAATGAAAGTGGATTAGGTCTGGATGGTGTTGCAATTATGAAACCAACTGTCTCATAATGAGCCATATGTGGTTTCCAGTCTCATTTGTGGCCTTACATCCAGTTTGAGGAATTGCTGGACATTGAGCATTTTGTAAAACTGTAATATGTAAAGCAATCTAAACACAGAATATTAAAAAGGTCAGAAGAGAATGGAGGTGAGAAATTTACAGAATTGGTGAGGTATTAAAATTCTGATAATGCTTGCTCATTACAAAGATTTAATGAAGAGAAAGTGGCACTAGGAATTCATTCTCATGATAAAGATTGCCAGAAGAAAACAAAGTCTAAGATGCGAGTCTGAATGGTTTCCTGAGATAATTATTATACCCTGAGTGGAAACCAGACCTGTTAGTCTTAGCTTCCTTTTGCAGAGGATCATTCTAATCACTCGATTCATTCCAAATCATTTAGTCTACTGAATTTCAGACACAGGAAACGGTGTTCATGATTTCCAAGAACCATATGTGCTTTTGTGATGCATGTGATTTCCCAAACACCCCCCGTGTTAGAAAAAACAATTGTTGTTTACCAGCAACCACCCCTCAGATTACAGTGTCTTGGACCTTTAAGAGCAGGAAGGGACCTGAGTGATCATGAAATCATCCCCTCTTCCCCAGCCCCCACCTTTATTTATTTGGCATTGTCTTTATTCTTTTTTGGTCCTATTGAAATCTTTTGTTTTTACTTTTACCATCATTTCCACAAATAGCCCACCTCTTCACCCCTCTCACACATTCACAGATCCTTTTCTTCCAACAAAGAAATACTTGAGCAAAATCAGCTAACAGGGCAGCCATGTCAGATGATGTGCTGCTGTAGAACACTCCCTTCTCCAAGAGGGGAGGGAGGGAGGTAAGGAAGGCAGGGAGGGAAGGTCACCCACACAGCTTATCTGTGGCAAATCACGAAAAATATATAATATGCCAACTACCTCATTTAGAAGTGAGAAATCCAAGGCTTAGATTGGGGAAAGGCCAAGATCACGGTCACAACAGTAAGTTGACATGCTAATCCCATCATCAGTTTTAGCTCTTCTTTAAGATGATGCTCTGGAGACTTTGACATGTTACAATAGTATTATATGTATGTGTCTATTGGAGAATACATGTAGACACACGTGTGTTGTGTGTATGTATGTGCACTGCAAATATGTGTACATGTATGTTTACATATACACACATGCCGATACATACACACATGTGAACATCTGGGTATCATAGTGCATAGAGCATTGGCCCTGGAGTCAGTAGGACTACTCTTTTGAGTTCAAATCCAGCCTCAGACACTTAACTAGGTGGGTGACCCTGGTCAAGTTACTTTACCCTGTTTGCCTCAGTTTCCTCATGGATAAAAGTAACTGAAGAAAGACATGACATACCCCTCCCATACCTCTGCCTGGAAAAGCCCACCTGGGGCCATGGAGTCAAATGCTGCTGAATCAGCTGAACAACAACAGCTAACACAGTGCATTTTGCACAACGTGTTAGGCTGTGGAGGTGCCATGGCTTTATGTCTGAGTTCACTAACACTACTAGGGACTAGGAAGTGAAGGAGCATAAAAGTTGCTATCTTTTCCCTCTTCTCTGAATGCTGGGAAGAATTCTGGGTCTACAGTCAGGAGCCATCCCAGCTTCAAACCTAACCTCAGGTGTTTTACAAACTGCATACCTTTGGAAAAGTCACCTTAGGCTCCTTGGACCTCTGTTTCCTCATCCTTTAATCTAAGGTCCCTTCCAGCTTCCATTTAACAAGAAACAAACTTATTTTGTCATACATTTATAATCTAGCCCCCCTCTAAAAATCCCCCCATTTAACATCCACAAAAATGAAAAAGAAAATCCTCAATACAACCATGCCTAAAGTTCCTCTGATAAGGCCATATTTTTCAGAGAGAGAACTGAGTCAAATTTAATAAAAAAAAATTCAGAGCCATGTCCCAATTGATAAATTATCCTAAGATATGATTTATTCCCAAAGGACTATAAATTCATGTATATCCTTTGACCTAACAATTCCCCTATTAGGCATGAATGCCAAAACATTGTAAAGGGAGGGAGGAAGAGGACCTATATGTACAAAGCTATTTGTGGCAGCTCTCTTCTCAGGGCAAAGTATTGGAAATTGAGGGGATGTTCATCAATTGGGGAATGACTGAATAAATTGTGGTGTTTGATTGTCTTGGAATATTGTTGTTCTTTAGGAAGTAATGAGTTGAATGCTCTTGAGGAAAAAATCTGAAAGTCCTCTGTGAATTCAAGCAAAGTGAAATGTACTGTATACAAAGTAATAGCAATGTTCTCAGCAGTCAAATGATCCACAACTACTTTGAAGGACTTACTATGAAATATCATATGCATAACCCAGAAAAGAAACTGTGTCTGAATACTTATTGAATTATATTCTTTCTCTCCTTTTTTAAACTTTATTTTTCATGATATTTTGGGGGCTATTATGAAAAATAATGCTATTAATCTTTTGTACGTATAGGTTATATTCCTCTTTCTTTGATCTTGTAGTAAGCACTGATCAGTAACTTCAGTAACATAGTTTTATTTGCTTTCTAGAATTATTAGACCATTTCTTAACTTCTTGGTTTGTGTAATGTGTCTTTTTGCCTACAGCAGACCCGACATTTACCATTTTGTTTTTTTGTCATCTTTGTCACTTTTATGATTGTGAGGCGGAACCTCAAATTTGCTTTAATTGGCATTTCTCTAATTATTAAGGATTATTAGCATATTTTTTTCATATAGTTAATGTCTGGATTTATTGTCTGGATTTATTACTGTCCATATTCGTTCGCCAATTTTTAAGTATCTTGGGAAATGGCCACATTTAGGAGCACGAGGGATGAAAATTAGTGTAAGATAGAGTATTCAGACAGATATGAAGTACATCCTTGGGAGAAAATGTCATGGCTTTTGCCACTTTGTCATTGTCCTCAAGATGAGAGAGAGAGAGACAAGAGACAGAGACAGATAGAGGGGGGGAAAGGAGAATTTCAAGTACATGAGGATAATCAAGAATATCAAATGCAATAGAGAGGTCAGTGCAGATAAGAACTAAGAAAAGGCCATTGGATTTAATATTGTGTAAGATAGAGGTGGTAAACACAATCTACAACACTTTCGTGTCTGGTCTGAACCAGATTCCAATATAATTGTAAAATGTTTAACAAAATAAATTACCAGAAAACATAACATTACATTTTAAAACTAAGTCAATATGCGTCCCACAGAGATTCTCATGTATGCTAGATGGTCCCGTTTTTATTTGCCAGAAGAGACAAGTTTGGTGTTACTTGGTCTGCTTTACTGCTCATCTTTCTAAGGCGGAAGGTTTCTATGGTGAAGGAATTGGAAAGTAACAATGACATTTTAAAAAGATCTCCACAAACTTTTTTTTAAAAGAGAGGTTGGTTGCCCATGGCAGGAAAATGGTTGACTCTTCTTCAGACACAAATGGCAAGACGGGGAAGCCACAGAGAGGTTTTTTAAAGTGTGGAGGAGCAGAGTTATAAGAGTTTATATCTCATCCATTTGGTTGTCTCAGCAGAATTAGAGATGAGTTTTGCTCAGGAAATGTAGGAGTGTATTTGGTTGCTTGAGGAGTGTAGAAAATCGTCAGACCGTCTGCCATATGATTCACTATACCGTCAATAAGAGATGGATGAAATAATTGATTTGGTTATAGTTAGGAGGTATTAATTTGGTGTAGCCCTGAGCTGAAATGGCCTTAGGCAATGGCCAGGGGCCATCAGTCAGCATTGGCGAAAATAAATAGTGGGACTTTAACAGGGTTGGGTATTAGTAAAAACAAGTACTGCAAAACGTCAAGAGGATCAAAAATTAATTCTCGGTGGTTGTGAGGGCATTACCAACCACTGGAGTGGTTGACCCATGGGGCCACTTCTCAGCAAGTGAAGCTTGAACATGGCGGACAGACTGAGACAGTAGAGGGAGTTTGAGGGCCAGAGGTCATTATGAAGGAGAGTACAATAACTAGGAGAGACAGAGTAGGAGAATTAAAGGGACAAGACATTGTTAGGGAAATTTCTGAGGTAGTGACCTTGAAAGTAGAAGAGTTTTAAATGATTATAAGGTCAAATTATGACACAAATTGGCAGCTTTGGGCAAAGTGGGATGAAGTAGAATGAAGATATGTAGGATATAAAAGTGAAGAAAGGTTGAGAGGCTATGAGAGTACAGTGGAAGGACCAGCATTTACATATACCTAGGAAATAGCTAAAGGATGAAGCTAGAAGCAAGGGTAGAATTAGAGGCAGGAAAGATCGAAGATAGGAAGACTGAAGACCACGTACTGAAGTCATTAGGGAAAATGGAGAAAATGTCGTGGAGGTCAAAGAGATGACTTCCACAAATTTTGGTAATTGGATGATAACTTTTATTTTTGGAACCTCTTTTCTGGATATTTGGGACATCAGCATTTGTTGGAATGAAGCAACATAGTGTTTCTTCACTATCTGTAGAAAAAATACATTGTTTTGCCACATGTGTAAGGCTGGGAGTCGTTAAGTGATTGTTCATCATAAAATTGGTCTCTTGTGAATCTCAGAATCACAAAATTTTGGAGTCAGTCACCTTATCCCATCTACGCCTGTCAGACAAGTGTTCATCCCACCTTTGCTTGGAAATCTTAAATAAGAGTAGCTCTCCCTTCTCTCTGCAACAGTGTATTCTCCTTTGTAGCATATTTTCAGCAGTTGGTCTTCAGTGATAGGGAAAAGAAGAGAAAGGAAAAAGCAAGCGTTCTCTGAAGGCTGATACTATCATTGTAGTGTATGATGTTGTGTGGGAGTCAAGAAAGCATTTTGTCAGGATGATATTTTTATTAATTGTAGGGAAACCCTTAGCTGCCCACCCTCAGTTATGAACATCTATTAACCAGGCCTATAGTCACAACAGTCACCTGCTTCTACTGCTTTTGACTTGTTGTGAAAACAGCACATAGCCCAAACTCTAATTTATTCATCCTTTGAACGATGCTGGAAGACCACAGCCTACAAAGAAGAGAATTGAACTGCCTCCCCAGTGATGCCAGATGGTGTCCTGGGATCTCCCCAGTTTCCCTGTGTTGTTTATGATCTGTTTTCAAATCTGGAACAGAAATTGTTGTGGCTCACTTCCAGACATTAATCATCCTAATACAGGTTCACCTTAAGAGAATCTTGTTTTGATTGGGTCAATCTACTGTCTTCGATACTGTTGACCAAGGAAGGCTATCAACTTGAATGTACAATGATGGACAACAGCTTTTACTCAAGCGTCTTCAGGGTTATGCCTATTTGACTATGTATTTATACACATAGGTATATACATTGGGCAGTTAGATGACACAGTGGATAGAGTGCTCACCCTGGAGTTGTGAGGACCTGAATTCAAATGTGACTTCACTGAATAGCTGTGTGACCCTGGGCGAGTAACTTACCCTGTTGCCTCAGTTTCTTCCTCTGTAAAATGAGCCAGAGAAGGAAATGGCAAACCATTCCAGTATCTCTGCTAAAAAAAATCCCCATTAGGAACAATCACAGGATTGAAAAATGGCTAAACAATAACAATGGTGTGCATAGTTATAGTTGTGTATATCTACACCTGCAATACATGTATATATATATATATACATATATATACATATATATATATGTGTGTGTGTGTGTGTGTGTGTGTGTGTGCATACCATTTGTATCCTCAAAGCAAGCACTGTCCAGCAATGCCATGGACCGCTTCCCTCTCACAGGAAGCTAAGGCTTGCCAAGCCCTTGTGAGTTAGTCAAGCATACTTTGGTTCCTGGTCAGATTAGATCAGGTGACTGCTGCTGCACCTTTCAGTTCTTGAGCTTCTCACTCTGTAATTATGGTTTTTCACCCTAAGAAAGGTACATTGAATGGGTTCCCATTATTATGTAAAACATAGCAATACTTGATCTTAGTCCAGTAAATCAAAATCTAAATTTATTGATTTTTAAATAGGGTGTGATCTTCATGTTTTTTAAAAGTCAGTGTTTGGGCTTGTTTTGTTTCTTTACAGAAAGTTCCCCATGCCTCAGTCTCTTTAAATAACTCTCTCTCTGCTATGGTATCTGAGTTTGAAATAGATTTTTATTTACAAAAATCTGATGTCTTCAATTTTTCTAAAATGTATCTATTGCATACATTTTATACTTGTATAAAATTTCAGATGCAAACTCAGAATTTTGTAATGTGGAATGATGGAATGTGGGCTGTTGAGAGACCACCTAGTGTAGTCCAAGCCACTCAGATGAGGAAGCTGAGTCACAGTTTGACCCAGGGTACATATCCAGGACCCAAAAGCAGAAAATCTGACTCCTCATCACTTTGCTCTTCCCACTGTCTTCCAGGGCCTGTGCCCATCCCCCACAGATAGACTGCCCTTTCTTTTAGCAAAACCTAAGGAAAGCTGTTGAAGGGCTTCTTTCTGGAACATATGGCATAGCAGCAAACACAGATACATGCACGTACACATACGCACATGTATTTCCAGAGTGGAAAGGGGTCTTGGTACACCTTCCTCATTTACACATGAGGAAATTGAGACCCAGAAAATGAATTAACCTTCCCAGGTTCACAGGAGTTAGCCAGTGGGGAATGCAAGTGTCCAGGCTCCAAATCCAGTGCTCTGTTTTCTGTGATATACCCTAAACTTCCTCTTGTGAAAAGAAAGGACCCCAATGGGCCCTCTGTGGGAGGCAGTAAAAAAGATTTCCTGCAAAGTATGTTGGGCTTGGAGTCCTTGGAGGGCCTGCCATTTACTACTTGTGTGACCTTGAACTTAACTTGTCTTAGCCTCGGTTTTCTTACCTGGAAGATGGGCAGGTTAGGCTAGATGAGTTCTGAGGTCTCTTCAGAATCTCTGATTCTATGACCTCTCCAACTCTAAGCCTTGCTCTTGTGACCTGAGCTTTGGTAGTGGCATTTCTGATTTCCCCTTAGTTTTGGGTTATTGTCTGGTTCGCTTTTCTATTTTTTTTTCTTTTCTCATACTCGTAGCCGTCCCTGAGAAGATACATATACGCATATATACACATACATACACTTATAAACATGTGGACAGATATCTGTACATATGCTTATAAACATGCATATACACAGTAACATACATACACACATAAACACACTTACAAACATGCATGCATGCACATATGCATATGCTGAAAAAACCACATATACACATATACACAAATACTTACAAGCATGCATGCATCCACATATCAACATACACACATACCCATGCACACGTTATTGTATACACACACATAAACACACTTACAGACAGGTATCGATAAACATATTGACACACACATGTACTTAGATACATATTAAAGTACATATCCACATAAAGAACTTACAACCGTGCACAAACATACTTTAAACATACCTATCTATCTATTTACATGCATACATGTACACATGTGCATATGCTTACAAACATGCATGTACACATACGTACTGTGTTTGTCCATTTCTGTGACTGTTTTCCTTAGAGCCTCCAATAATACTGGGAGTGCAGCATGAAAAGGACTTTACTCCCTAGGATAAGTGAGTCCAGGAGAACCCCACCTCCAGTCCTCTCGTATGCCCAACTCTGATGGATTTACTGTATTAGAGTAATGGTTTCCAGAGGTCAAAGGTGAAACTGTCTGTTTTTACTACCAATTTGTTTGAGGAATATTTTAAGCGGTAAATAAAAGAGCAAGGTCTGAAAATGAGTGATTAAGTCACAAGAAGAATTTTCATCTGGATGACCAGCTGAAGTATAAGCCTTCCTCTTGTCTATTAGGGAGGATCTAATAGCCTGGAGCCAATGTGATCTGAATTTCTAGCCAGTCTTCACTCTAAGGGTTATTTGATTCATACCGCTTATATTTGGGTCTGGTTCATTAAACATATAATTTATTGGTTATTAAAATGCCCCACAGTATTTTTCCATTACAGAAAAAAAATATATAAAAACTGATTTATGTCACTTGGGGCTAAATTGATACATGTCATAAAGATGAGAGTTGTCATTGGTTCTCCCAAAGTCTATCATTTCTATAGAAAACAGTCACTCTCATTGAAGAAAGATCACAACATAAAAACTGAATTGAACCTGTCACTTGCATAGCTTTGGCCGCAAAAGACTCCCTGCCCCAAATATATTGCCGTATGGACTGCTCTTCTAGCCTTTAGTCCCACTGTGCCCCTGTTTCAAGTTGACACTTACAAATGGTCAAATCAGGGCAAAGAAAGTTTCCCCATCCACGTGAGGTTCCCTATTTTATGCTTTATTTCCCTAGCAGTCATTTTGAGCAGGATGGGGAGACAAGCCCAAAGACGAATGGTGAATCAAAGATGAAGGACAAAATGAAATGAAAATGAAGGACAAACATGATGGGGTATTTGCCAGGAACATCTCAAAGAGGTTATAGCTATTGATCATAAACAAAATTCTGAGCCCAGCAGTTAGAGTTCTGGATCATCAAACCTTGCCGTCTGCGGCAGTAGCAGCCGGAGCAACTCCTCCCCAAGCACCAATGTTTGCTTTTTCTAAACAGACTCTTTCTCACTGTAAAATAGACCATCCTTGTCTCCGGAAAAGGTCAAGGATGGCTGTAAATCGCTTGCAGTTCTAATGACTTTTTCAATCTTCTTTCTCCCATGAATACTTCCCTCCATGAATTGCTTCTCTCCCTCTAGAATGGTCGTCCTCGCTTTTTCCTTTTCCCTCAGCGCTCATTTGGGCACCAGTTCTACCATGGTATGGAGATAAATTGAAGCCACTGGGAGAGGAGGGGAAGAAGTGTTTGAAAAGTAATTCTTCCAAAGGGGAAGTATTTGTGGAGATTTAAGTATTTGATCATTAAAGTCACCATGTACTTTTTACTTCAGCAGACATGGTACGAGGGGATTTTAATATTACTTTGTGCCCATTATCGGGAATGAGTGTTGGCAGTGCCCCTAAAGAGCTGCAGATTCTGCCACCTCACTTTCTATACATAAGCTCACACACTCTCCCCACCTTCATGTCACTAGATTCATGGAGCTTCCTAAAATGCAACCTTTGGGGGAAATTGTCAAAGGGCCTGGAGAACTGGTCCTTTTTAGATTGCTCTTTTTGGGCCGGTGGCTGTTCCTAGAACTCAAGTTCTAGGTGGCTGTTTCCTCCCAAATATGTACTCATGAAGAGCCAGAGTATGGAAGAAAGCCATGCAGTTAGTGGCCAGGCCCTGCTACCCACGGTGTAGGCCTTCAGTCCTAAAACTTGGGTCCCACCTTTGCTGCAGACTGCCTGTCAGACTGTGCACAAATATTTCCCTTCCCTGGGCCTAAGTGTTGTCATCTGGGACGGAAGGCCAGACCGGATGCTTTCTAAGGTCCACTTCAGCTCTAGCATGCTATGATTCTGGGATTTATTTTTCTGATGAAACTTTAGGTGCTGTGACAGAACTACAAGGGAGACATTTTGGACCAAGGGAGCCTTTCATTGCCCCTCAAATAGTCCTCTATTCTGACTATGTATAGAATTGTCCGTGTGCCACTAGAGAGGTTTCTGTGACTCTTCTTTCTGGGCAACAAATCAAAACTGTGTGTTTCGAATTTGCATCTCTCGATGACCTTGCTCCAAGCTGACTAGATAGAACAAGAGTCGTCATCCATGTTTTGTGTCCTGTATCCCTTTGCCCAGCAGTCGGCTGATGCCCAGGGACTCTTTCTCAGACTCATATTATTAAATGCATTACATGAAGTACATAGAAGTACAAAGGAAACAAATTCTATTGAAATTGATTCATCAAAATATAGCAACCTCAATTTCCCACATCCCCTGGGATCTATTTACAGACCCCTTGGAGGTCTGTCTACCGAAGCTTAAGAATGTCTTATCTATGTTGATTGGCGATTACTTCCCTCCACACACTTCTATACACTCCCTCCTTACTCTTCTGCATACGGAGCCTCACATCTGCCATCTCAGTGTCTTTGGACAGGCTCTTTCTCATGCCTTGAATTTTCTCCCTTTTCTATTTACCCTGGCTCCCTCCAAAGCCCTTTTTACCTCCCCATCCCTACCCTGCAATTTGGTAATGTTTCCCACTCCCACTACTTTGTACATACACTGGATTGACTTATCTCTGTACACATGATCAAATGGGATATTACAGGTAAAGTTCTTCACAAACCTGGGAGTACTACATCAATGCTAGCTGTTATCATGTGGTTGTTCTTGTTATTTTTCTTTTTCCCTAGTAAAGGATAAGCTGCTGTGGGACACGGATTCTTTGTGCTTATGTCTTTGTATCCCTGCTTTAAAAGGCCTAGGTCTCCCACTGCATCCAGGGCCATCTCCACTCATCCTGGCCGCCAGACCCAGATGGCTCTGGAGCGGAAAGTGAGGCAGGCAACCTTGCCCAGCCCGCCCTCACTTCAACCCAATTCACTAGCATGTCATGGCATCACCTCTCTGCTATCGTGTTTTTCTTGGAGAATGTAAGAGAAACAACAGCAACGACAACAATTTTTGTATCCCTACAATTTCACACAGAACCTGGCTCATAGTAAGTGTTTAAAAAAGATTTACCAATTTGATAAGATTTGATTGGGTGGTTTCCCACCATCTAGCACCTGATCAGCTTCATGACAAAATGCATAAGCACAAGCACGTGCACTTGACCCTTCTGGGGCAGGCTTTTACAAATCTCCAGGTTCATTTAGGTTGTGTACCAGGCAGTGTGGCTGCCCTGAGTCCTCAGAGGATGTTTCAGGTACAAAGCAAACAGTTCTAGTCCAGTGTTCACTTAGTTTATCTGTGTAAAATTGCTTCTGTGGGATTCCTTAGGCTAATAGGAACTCACTACTCATCAGGTTTTACACTGATTACCTATTATTTGCTGGCAGGAAAGGTAGTGGGTACCTGCATTATTAGGCAGCTAGGGATGCCACAGTGCACAAAGCACTGGACCTGGTGTCAGGTAGCCTTCTCTTCCCGAGGTCAAATTTGGCCTCAGATACTTCCTAGCTGTGTGACCCTGGACAAGCCACTTCCTGCTGTTAGCCTCATTTTGGCCAAATGAGCTGGAGAAGGAAATGACCAACCCCTCTAAGTGTCTTTGCCAAAAAAAAACAAAAAACAAAAAAAAAAAACAAAAAAACAAAAAAAACAAAAAACAAAAAACAAACAAACAAAAAAAAAACCCAACTGGGGTCATGAAGACTCAGGCAAACATGAACCACACCAACAGTATCTTGCACAAACAGAGGGACTTTCTGCTCTTTTCCCTGGCATTATTGGTGTGTGTAAAGTAGTCGTTCCAGGATATAAATGAAATATTTGGGCAATTCTTGAAATGTTGAACTTAGAACACACCTCTTTTCAGTTTCTATGGGAAATGAATGCCACCCCCAGCTCACAAACATTGCTAAGTGGTTTTCTTGGAATCCCTGGGAATGACTTTTTTTTAATTATCAAGTTTCTTAATTGATTGATATTTCCATTGCTTTGATTGCCTCGTTCTATAGTGCTTGTAATTGTTAGAAGCTGACTTGGGTTAGTTAGGATGATTACCCTGAATATACATGGAACAGATTTACACCCTAAAATTCAGTCCATCTTCTTGCTACCTGGGGTGGTGTCTGTGTCAGACTGGGTGCTGCCTTGGGATCTATAAAACATAAAAAGACCTAGAAGAATGCTATCAGTATTTGACTAGATCTTTCATGAAGGGTAACATCTAAAAAATATAATGTTCCTCTCATTTCTGTCAGCCACAGCAAGATGAAATACCCAAATTAACCCCCCCCAATGGAAGTTTTAACTCAACCTCACAAAGTGAAATTGAAAAGGCAATTTTGGAACGGCCAAAAATAAAATCCCGATTCCAGAAAAAAAAAAATCTATACTTAAGTCTTAGCAAATGCTTAAAGATAAATTGATTCATAACTATGGAATACAAATTATTCTCAGTAATTTAAAGTTTATTCCACCAAACTGTTTTTACAAAAAGGATGGATAAAGAATATCAAAAGAATTTTTGACCATTGCTAACGAGTATTAATGAAAAAATTAAGTAAATTCCTAGAAAAAAAGATTGTTGTATACTCTTCCCTTTCCCCCTTTCTTTCTCCTTCTCTTTACATATGAGTATGAATATAAATATATACATATACATACATATGTATGTATATGTATATATTTATATTCATATACATACATATGTATATGTATATATTTATATTCATACTCATATGTAATATATATATACATATATATATATATAATTCACCATGAACTGGATTTTCACTAGAGATACAAGAATGGATTAACAATTTGAAAATAATATGATCAATTATATTGAAAATCCCAACAAGCACATATTGTATCAGTCAATGCAGAAAAAAAAACTAACAATATATGACACCTGTTTACACTAAAAATCCTTGAAAAAAAGCATTGGAATAGAATTAAAAACTAGCTTTTTGCAGTGGAGGATCGTAAGAAATGTCACCCCCCAAAAATGAAGGGATAAAGCTAAAAGTAATACTCTTACACATACACACACTATTATTTGACATAGTTCTAGAAACTCAATTGATTGCATCCAGAGAAGAGGAAGAAAGTATAAGGATCAATATTAAATGGAAAAAATCAACCCCATTTGTAGATGATGTGATGGCTTATTTAGATAACCCTAGAAAATAAATAAATTGAAACGGGTAATAATGTCAGCAAAGTATCTAAACACAAGATAAATCCACAAAGCATTGTCTTCTTTACATAGAATTAACAAAGCCAAGAGGAAATACAAGAAAGATAAATTTCATTTTAAATAACTCCAAAAGACGTAATAGATAGGAGTCATTCTACCAAGAAACATTCAAGACATATAAACATAATAAAAGCACTTCTAATTGCAAACAGTGAGTATTCTTTCCATGACAGTCTGTAAGTAATTATCCATATCTTTCAGATTCTCAGTGTTGCTAGGACATAATTGTGAATGACAGTACTACCTGAAGTAATTTACAGATGTCATGCTAATACTAGCCAAATTACCGAGGTGAAACTTGGTGGAATTAGACATGATAATATAATTTGTCTGGAAGAACAAATGGTCTAGAATTTTCAGGAGAAAATGCAAAAGACAAGGAATGGAACGGGATAGCCCTTCCAGATCCTAAATCAGGGCTTCTTTAACTTTTTCCTCTCATGACCCCTTTTGGCCTGAGGAATTTTTATGTGACCTCCGGGGTATAGGTATACAGATCGAACATTTAATGGTAATAAATCAGAATTTCACTACACCTACATTGAGTTAGAAGACCCATATGGAGTCATGACCCACAGATTAAGAAACCTTGTTCTAAATAATAGTATAACTCCATAATCCTCAGAAACTACTTGATGTTACTTTATAAAGGAAAGTAAGTTGTTCAGAGGAAGAAACTACCTAACCAAGAATGAATTTAATTGAAATGAGTAATGCAGGATTAGGTAAATCCAACATGAATTGCTTTGGGAAAGACTGTGTTTGAGAAGAACTACTGGAAAAAATAAAGCAATTGACCTTCCCCTTCAAATAGATTTAAACCATCCTCTTATACCATATATCATGATGATTTCTAAATAGTTATAATACCTTCTAATTTAATAGAATTAATAAATTATTTTACAATATAAATAAAATGTGTAAGTAAAAGACCTTATTTAAAAAATAGGAATATGGGACATCCCTTTCATAAAGAAGGCAAAGAAGAGGGATATGGGGGGGGGGTCTTTCTGAAAAAGCTAGCACATTCAAATAAAAGACATAAAACTTTTTTAAAGTTAAAAAATGTAGTTCTTTTTATGTTTTTTAAGTTATTCTTTATGCCTGTGGGATAAAATAGAAACTCCTCAGCTTAACATTTCAAGTCCTTTGCTATTTGGCTCTGGAGTACCTTTCCATATTTGTAGCACATTCTTTCCTTTCACACATTCTACATTCCATACAGATTGAGTTGGCATTTCATCTCCTACCTCTGTGCCTTTGTACTAGCTCTCCCTTAGAACATATTCCCATCTTGTCAATACTTCTTTGAGTTCCTAGTTTCCTTCAGGACTCAGCTCAAGTAAAATCCTACTTGATTTTTTTCCTGATTCCCTACTTATCAGAGCTTTCTCTTTTCTCAAATCAATGAATATTTATTTATCTGCTCAATATGTATCCCCAATATAGTAGCTCAGCTCCAGATGATAGAGACTGTTGTTTTTCTTGTCCCTGTAATCCTTAACACCTAACACAGGGACTTCTATATAGCAAAATGCTTATTAAGAATTCAATGAATTGCTTAATAAAATGCATTCTTAACATGAGTGATGCCATATTAGGATAACCCTGTATTCCACTGTAAATATACAGTAATGTACACAGTCTGCCATGTTTTATATTCCTTTATTCATGATGGTGGGGAAGGCCAACTCCCTCCCGCTCCCCCCCCCAAAAAAGGCAAATTAAATTTGAAACAAAAAATTGGGGACTGAGTGTAGATCACAACATGGTGATTTTGCTTTTTTGTTATTGTCTGTTTGCATTTTGTTTTCTTTCTCATTTTTTCCTCTTTGATCTGATTTTTCTAATGCAGCATGTTAATTGTGGAAATATGTATAAAAGAACTGCATATGTTTAACATTGGATTACTTGCCATCCAGGGGAGGAGGGGAGGAGGAAGGGAGGGAGAAAAAAAATGGAACACAAGGTTTTTCAAGGGCCAATGTTGAAAACTATCTATGCATGTGTTTTGAAAAGAAAATGCTTAAAAAAACAAAAACACAAACCAAAAAAAAAAGCCAAAAAGATGAACTTATTTAAAGGTCTTTGTCTCCTCCCCTGAAACACAACTGCCCTCAAGTCCCATGGCTGACCAGATGTGAAGCAGCCTGAGTGTGAATTTTCTGTATTCTCTAGTTACCTGTGGGACTTGACTGGAATTCAGAAGATCATTTGTCCCATACACTGTTCTTTCTCTGGTCTTTTCTCCCTGCCTTCTCTTGTAACTGGGGACCAAATCAAGCCATTTATTGACATATTTTAAGTTGAAAACAGTTTTCTTTTCATCGCAATATGCTTATGGGTCTTGATCCATTTCTTCAGATTCTCAGTGCTGCTAGAACATAATTGTGTAATTTCCTCTCAGTTCCTTGTGCAGGCTTGTCCGTGATGATTTTGCGACCCATGGGGAGGATGGATTGTAGAGATGAGAGAAGTGAAGTAGGCATTGTAGTCAGGCGGTTTTTATGGGTGTCCAGGTGAGGCATGATTAAATCCTAATGTAAATTGGTGTCCACATGAGTGGAGGAAAGGGCACAAATATAAAAGTTGTTAAGAAGGTAGAAGCAACCAACAGGTCAGTTAAGCTGCAAAGAACAGATTGTGGGTCTAGCAAAGTCTATAACTCATTTCAATGGTATCATTCCAGCAGGATCAGTCAATGACATCAAAAAAAAAAATGATTCCCTACGGCTCTGGGCACACTTCATACAAACGAATCCTGATTCACGCTTTGTAGAGGTGGATTTAAATTTAAGTCAGAATCAATGAAATTAAGTACTCATTGTATGGCAACTCAGAATTCTTTGGCATCCTTTACCAAAGCTTGGACTGTTACTCCCACCCTCACCCTGATCCCAACCCAGTCTGAATGTTCGGTAGCAGTGAGCTTTAATTCACCAAAGATGGATGGGAGAATATTTTTATCACAATATTATAAAGCTCAAATAGAGTTCTCCACCCAGAAATCAGGTAGCTGCTGAACATGTAGAAATTTCATAAGCAGCTTGTGATGAGAACTATAAGTTATTATTAAATCCGGAAAAGGCCCTCTTCTGTTTTTGCCATGTTTACTATTTGCCAGGCTTTGGAGTTGTGTGTATTGGTTCCCAGTGATGTTACTTAAACTGACAAGGTAATATCATACCCTAAGCAAATCATGCATCACTTAATCTTGAAGGGATGAATCAAGGGGAAATCAATAGCAGGAAATATAGTAGTCAGATAACAAACACAATATAGGAAACGCTGCAAATCACAGCATTATAGGTGGTGCTGGTAGTAGCAAGACCATGTTGTGTTTCCTTTGGGGTTTTCTTTGACAAGTGCTTCTGGTGTTATGTATATGTTATCTTATTCCGCCCCTCAAAATCCATGTGAAGGAAGAAAAGGACACTGGTAGCTGATGTCAAGTCATATATGCTATAATTTGATTAAGCAAGGACTTTTAATTTTTTGATTGTTGTGTCCGAGGCTTTTCTTGATGGGGCGATATTAAACCTTACCAATATTGTACTGATTTGTCACTGTTTTCCATGTTTTATCACATTTATCCATAGTGTGCCTCTGAAGAAAGTAGGAATAGGTTTCAAAAGGAAAAGGTTTTCCCTTTCCTGCTCTCCTGAATTGTTGCCATCTCCTGAACTATGTTAATAGAAAGGAAAAGGATTGCTGTCCGACTCTAGGTTTGCTCTTTTCAGTTAAACTATCTCCTCATTTATTCAGTTAAACTATCTCCTCATTTACACTATTCTCAGAAGTGTAGCATCAAAAATCTTCAACCAAAATTATGAGCCTGGGCTGTGTCTCATCTTAACTTAAACAGATTTGTCTTTTGTGTTGCTAAAATGACCATTAGCCAAAAATAATTAGCACCATTGCAATCAGACTTGGCTACCTTAACTATGAACTGGCATTTGGTGCTATATCACCAGTGTTCTCTTTACCCTCTTCCTAAACTTCTCAATTTCTCTTGATGTTGCCCCCAAATTAGCACTCCAGGAGTGCTTTCTTTGCTCTTTACTCTATCCCCTTCCATATCCTGTTCGTTAAATCTGATCTATTTCACCTCCTCAACATCAAAAAATATTCTCCCCCCCCCAATATACTAAGTCCTTGTTCCCATGGTTTCCTATTTCTAGAATAGCATCGCTCCTTTTTCAATTTCTTTCCATCCTTTAGCAAACAACTCTAAAGTTACCTTCTCCAGGAAGCCTCCCAGATTTCACACATAGAGAACATAAAACCATCAAGAGAGAATTGTAGGTGTTTTTCAGGTTTGTGGTCCTCAGAATTTCCTCTCTTTCCAACTCCTTATCCTGCCTCCTCCTTTTTACATGACCGCGGAAGCCATGTACCAATGCCATCAAACCCACTGTGGACACACATTTTCCACTATGTGGTTTGCACAGAGGGCCTAAGGCATTGGCAGATATTTCCTCTCAAAAGGTTTTATTAAGAAAAAAATTCTATGTGTACATAAATACTGTCTGGAATTAATAGATTGCTCATTTAAAACAAATTTCTCAATTAAAAATAGCTGCTTGTATTCCAAAATTGACTTAAAAAGCAAATTGTCAGCAACATTTTTAAAAGAGTCTATTTTAACAGGTTTTTGTGGCTGTTTATAAATTCCC
The DNA here is from genome assembly GCA_023553655.1 of Myrmecobius fasciatus. Taxonomy (NCBI): domain Eukaryota; kingdom Metazoa; phylum Chordata; class Mammalia; order Dasyuromorphia; family Myrmecobiidae; genus Myrmecobius; species Myrmecobius fasciatus. The sequence continues at coordinate 176,889 of JAJPUD010002691.1, read as the reverse complement.
CCAAATAGGTGTTTTTCTCCAGTAAAATGTTGACAAATTTATTCATAGGATCATTAAGAATGTGTATATTGAGCCATTTGAGGATAATCAGCAAAATCACTAGCCATTTTTGCAAAAAGTAAAATCAAAAAAGTGGAGACTACAAATTCCCAAAAAGGAGTTATTACCTCAATTTAAAACTTTCCTCGCATAGCATATATTAAGTATTTTCATTAGGAAAATTATCCTATTATCTGTATAGCACAAAATACGGCTTATGGGCATTAGGGCACATTTCAGAACCCTTTATTGATAGAAAAATAAATTTGAATTTAATCACCTACAAAGTACTCTACTGAACCATAACAGAGTGGGTGCAGTGAGAAGAAAATGCTGGTGAAAAAGACCCTGAACAGGTTTTTCAGCCTTCACAGGGAAACCACAAGAGAGGCATATTTTCACTGCATTAGCTAGACTGTCCACCATATTGCGGGGGGCGGGGGAGAGGAAGGGGAATCCCAAGCAGGATATGGCTTGTTTGAGTGTGCCATGTGGCATTTTTAAAGAGCAAGAATTTAGGCACTGTCATTTTAATAACTCGCAAAATATGATTCCCACAGGTGAGGAGGAAGCCTAAGACTCCTAGTGTTCTTCCCCTTATATCGGGCCTACCCCTTAGCTTTCCTTTGTTATTTGAACCTCAGTGATGGTCCAGACAAGAGACAAGGAGCCAGGATGAGAAAAAAGTTAACCAGAGTTCAAGGTTAATGTGGGATATTGAATTGTAGTCGACCAGATTCAATTCTGTGTTTAACATTCCATTTTTTCCCCCTAAAGTGACAAGGGAGCCTGCACATTAAATTCCTAGATGATAACAAATGACAAGATTGGAGTAAATGTCACAACAAGTCTGAAAAGCTTGAGAAAAAGGTCAGGAATAAATAGAGTGGTGTCCAGCAGGGACGATTAAAGAATGCAATTAAAAACAAAGGAAAAGCCCTGTGGAAAGTAGCGTGCTGACAAGGCCTATAGCACCATCACAAGCATGTTTACTTCCAGAGTCACTCCCCCGCCCTGAAAAATTATTTACCATTCTAATGGCAATCATTTGTGGAAGGCTGCTAGTTTTTCCCTTGGATTTTTGTTAAGCCTGTCAGTGGTCCTGAGACCCTTGACCATCCTCAGAAAAATTTCACAGAGGTAAGAACATGAACCCATGGGTCTGGAGTTATTAATATTTCCTCCATTATCTTTTTTAAGAATTAATATCTTTTATTATCTATCTTTTTTCTTTTTTGGAAGTTTCCCTTTTTGCAATGTCTCAAAAATTGATTTCTGAGTAACTTTAAATTTTTATTGCCTCCAATACATATTTCTTCTGTGTCTGTTTAGGAAGGCACATGGCACACTTCCCTGCCTTATCTGCCTTAGCATCCCTTCTGCTCATTCATCTAACACTGACTGAGGTGACTGTTCATGGACAGAATTGTTGTCGAGGTACTGCCAAACCTATTCCAAAACTTGCCATTTTTAATAGTTCCATGAGTTGTGTGGGCTCCAAGGAAGTGGGCCAATTGTAATAATGCCGGTGCTTGTCCCTTGCAGGGAAGTTTCATCCTCACAGAAGACCTATTTAATTATCCCCCCCCCCCCCCCCAAATCTGCCTCTTCTCTCAATTTGCCTGTTTTTGTTAATGGTATGAACTTCATAGGTACTTGTGTGCAAAACCGTCATCTTACCTTTTACTCCTCCTCTCTGTCCCTCATATCTGGGAAGTCATCAAGTCTTATTAATTCTGCCTCCACAAATCTTTCAAGTCTCTTCATTGTATTTACTTCAGTTTCCTCATCTGTTCAATGATGTGGAGAAAGAAATGGCAGACCTCTTCAGTGTCTTTTCCAAGAAACCCCTCCAAAAAACGGGAGTCACAAAGAATCAGATGCAATGGAATAATGAAAAATGAAAGATGTGAGAAAATCCTTAGCAACCTAAGATTTAACTAGCTTAATGAAGCTTCTGTTCTGATACCATCCAGACTCCTTGGTAAAGATTCTTCTCTACTTGAGATGAATTGGAAGCCAAAATGCTTCTCCTGCTCCTATCCCCAATTCTTTGGAGAGGAAAGACTATAAGATCCTGGGCATTGTTTTTCCTGGAGTTATTTTGGAAGCCTTGGTCAATTGTAAATTATCTTTCATCTCATAATTAGGACACATCAAGAGAAAAAGAGAAATATGAATTTTCTTCTAACAAGGTTTTACAAGTTCCCTGCTGGCGACACAGTTGGCTGCTAAGGACATGCTGCCCTTAGCCTTCTTTACTGGCTATTTTTGGGGCACCTTCCACCATGAATGTGCATGCGCGCGCGTGTGCGTGTGTGTGTGTGTGTGTGTATACACACGTATATAATGTACATATAGGATATTTACAGATACAGATGTATGTATGCATCACAGATTTCTTTCTCTTGTTATGAAGCAATTCAAGCTTTCCATGAAGTGCTCGGGTAGCAATAAACTTGCCAGGGAAAATCATCAATATATAGCTCAGAAAGTATGGAAGCATCTTGTACAAAGTCCCAGGTAATTACTTGCGTTTAAGCTTTTTCATGGCATTCTCAGGAAGTTAATTTCCATACAAGATGATGTAGCCATAAGAAGTGAAACATTAGAGTTAGAAGGGAAAATCCTACCTTCCACAGGAAAGCTTTCCCAAGCCCTCTTTATTTATATTTATTTTTAAATATTCTCTTCTGATTCTATCCCTTTTAAAATTTATTTTACTTTGAACTTAAGAAAGCAAGCACTTCCATAATGGGGAACAAGAAAAAAAAGATCGAATATGAAATGTCAAATGTCTTATGTACAACTTGGTTTTCCTCTTAAATCCAATCTATTGTATTTCTAGTGCCTTCCCTTCTGTTGGTTGTTTCCTATTTAACCTGTTAATATATAACTTATTTGGACAACCACCAGCCTTTAAAATACTTTGACAGCACTCTTATTTCCCTGTAAGTCTTCTCTTTTCCAGGTTAAACATTTACAATTCTTTCCACAAGTCCATATTTAGCAAAATGTTAAGGTCCTTCACTGACCTACTTATCTGTCTCTGGATGCTCTCACCCTTTCATTGTCCTTCCTACAATGTGACTCTCAAATTTGAGTACAAGAACTTAGCTGTCATGTGTCTCAGGCAAGGAACAGAAGCAAAATCAGGGTCTTCTTTGTCCTGGCTCCTGGGCTTGCCAGTTACTTTTTCTAAGCTATACTCTTGGCTCATATTGAACTTGTAAAACCTTTTTCAGTCTCGATTGTCTTCTGATATGTTCATTGTTCCTGCTATCTTTAATAGGTGAGCCACCTATGCCTTTATCCAAGTCACTAATAAAAATGTTGAACAGTGCAGGGCCAAGCATGAGATCCATGGGCCATTCCACTAGAAACTTCTGGGCAAGCTAACAGAGCCATCCATGGAAACACTTGGATTTCAGCCACACTGTGCTGTACTGTACCTATGCTGTACTTGTACTGTTATCCAGCTTCTTTTCTCTCTATTCCCTACTCTCCTCCCTTTCCTTCCCCCCTTCTATTTTGCCCACATGAGCAGCAAAAGAAAAATCTCTCATGTGCTTTGCTCTAAGGTCCAGGTTTCTTCTGTGTACAGAGATCTCCTGGTTGGCCAGTCAGAAGAGGAACTATAGTTATGTTGGCCCTGCCTGTTCTTGAGGAAACTGTGAAGGCTCTTTGTGATCCCTACTACCATTTTGAGATTTTATACAGAGCAGAATGTTGTTGTAGCTACCTATCAGGCTTCAAAGCTTCGTATACATTTATGTAGTAATAAAATATTTTGGCTCTTAAAAATGAAGAGAAATAATCATTCCAAGGAGAGATAATTTGGACATGTTACATTGTCATCATTGTCCTTTGCCATTATATTTAGTATGTATTATTCCTATTTAATTTTTACATGAGTATTGGAGATGTTCACTAAAGTAAGTATCATAAGATGTTGAGTTTGGGAAGCTGATGAAAATAGAGCATTAGATTTTTGATTTCCACTTAAGTATTGGGGTACACAGTAGTTTTAACTGGAAAGTCTAAGCCCATTAAAGAAATCCTTTTGGTTTCACTGTTAATATTACCAGTCTACCCTTGTGAAATGTCAACGCTTTCTATCCCTGGGCCACTATAGTACTGTGAAATTGACTTTACCATCTGGCGCCATGCGTTTTTATCAGGTGTTTTTAATTAGGTTCCAATCAGTGATCTCCACCTTTCCCCACTTCCCTCTTATTCAGTGCCATTAAGCCGGAACTTATTTCCAGTGCACTGCAGTGTGCTGAGGTGGAACCTCAGTTGAATAGGATTTTCCCCCAGGTTTCCACACCTTACATATGCTAGCAGAAGCCATGTCATGCTTGCCCAGTGGTGCACATAATTCAATTTTTGTTTTATTAAGATATGAAGATGACCATTACGTTCAAAAGCCACACAGCCTTAAGAGACTCACATGAAAAAAAATGGGACAATAGATAGGGAAATTTAAAAAAATCTATAGAGGTTAGGGAAAAGGAAATTTTGAGCACTGGAATTGGGACCTTGAGGCCAACCCACTGGAAAAAAAAGAAATGCCTGCTGGAGGTAGACAGGTGAGCCTTTCAGGGTAACCCTCAGCTTTCCCTTTCTCTTACAGATGTATGTTCCGACACTCCCCCAATGGGATTTGCAAGAACAGGAAAATTGCTTCATAGTGGGCAATGTCCAGGCTCTTCTGTTAATCCTTAATGATCTTCCCCCTTTGCTTTGTTTTGCTTTTTAAACCTAACCCCTCTATAAAAGAAACACAAGGAAACGATAGGAGATCATTTTTTCCTCTCCGATTTTATGGTGTGGTGGTGGAATTAAAGTGAAAGTTGAATTATCAGCTCCATATTAAAATTGATTGCTAGGAAAGATCAAGGTAGAGAGGATTGAAAGCACTGCAGACATCCGTTCATTCTCCAGGGGAGGAAACGGCCCGGATGGTGCAGTGATCCAAGGAGTAAGGAGCTGAGCCAAGCTTTCGAACTCAAGCCATGTGATTCCAAATCTATTACCCCGAGGTCCTGATCCATAAGCTTATGGCTCACTTCTTTTTCTTGGGAACATTAGATGCAGCAGGGGCCTTCTCTTCCTCCCCCCTTCACATCTCTGCACTCATTTCTGGGTTGCAGAGGTAAATATGGCAGGGTTAAAGGGACACTGATGCAGTCTACCAGAAGAAAAGCAAAATCGTTGTGGGCCTGGTTAAGGCAGCCTAGTGAGTGGCATGCCCAGGATGGTCCCTGTCACTCCAAACAGCCACAGAGCTAGCCTGAATAAAAGGAAGTAACCCCACTTGTGTATTTTCGATGATTTGGCATGTAGGTGTAGACCCAGCTGTTTTGTGAAATCCAAAGAACATCCATCTCTAAACAAAGAGCTGTCAAAGCATCCAGCTGTTCAATCCAGGCATTGAATGCTATTTTTCATGGTCTGAATTAGCCCAGAAAACCTTTGAGGACACTTTGGGCTCTCATTATATTCCTAGCACTTATTCACAGTGCCCCACATAGTATAAACAATAAATGCTTGTTGACTGAATATAGGAGAGCTCACTTAGGGTAATAGTAGTGAGATTTCTTTTCATTTCCCTGACAGTGATTTTCCCAAAGTTCTAGTCATATCCTTTGGGTCCTAACTCTCCAAATTTGGCTATCACACATGCGTACCATTGAGAAAGGCAGTGTTTCCTGCCTTTCCAACTGAGCATTGTTTCATTCTTGGGCTAGTCGTAGGAAATGCAAAGGATCAGCTGTTTGCAAGGATCTCATTCTCCTTGCCCCTCTTACTGTTTTCCAAAAAGGTGCTGGTTATGAATTTCTATGTGATATCCTGCTGTTTCCCCAGACTTCAGTGCTGGGGTTTCTATATGCCAAATGACTGCAGAACAAAGAAAAATTCTGCCCTTTAAAAGCCCGAGAGGGTAATTCTGTTCACTGGTGTCTAAGTGCCCACAGCTTCCGAACATTCTGCTCTCTAAGCACTTCAGAAGTGTATGTTGCAGTAGTTGCAAACTTTCCCCTTTAATTTTTTTTTTGGGGGGGAGTGTCACTTGGAGTATTAGCTTCAGTCTTCATTACACTAACCAATAACTACATTCTTTGCTAGCAGTTTAAGTGACCCTGAAATACTTTATATATTTTTAGAATTCTCTCCTAAGGCAGTGGAGCCAACTACAGATTATTAAATTCATTGAGTTTTTCCTCTTTACACATTTTCTCAGTGCAGGTATGCTAAGCCATTTGGCAGAAATGGAAGCTCTAGCAGAACAAGCAGGGACTCGCACAGCCGTTATAATTACAGGATAATGTCGAACTAAAATAATTCTTCTGAATGTTGAAGCTTACTATCATCTCTTCTTTCCTCCAGAATTCCCAGTGGAACAATTGACTCAGTTTCTCCAGGCACAAATCTTTCACAAGCTCTACTTAAGTCTGAGTTCTCCTTCCCCACCAGGCTTAGATGCCACATAGCGCATCTTCCTCCTCATCTCAAATAGTCAGTAGCATTTTAACCCACAATGTCTTCTTCATCCTGCTTTATCTTCCAGCATTCTTTGAGGGCTCCAAACTTAACCAGAGGGCTATCTTAGTGGGCTGGGTAAAAGCTTTTGACAGATTTTCCTTTCTGGGAGCCAGCCACAAGTCCAAAATATTTTAGAGTTGAGTCCTTAGTTAAGAAATTAGGTGCCAAGTAAAGTTCAGAATGAGACTTCTTCGGATGGGTTTATGAAAACCAAAGCCCCTGGAGATCAAACTCACCTCTTATTTTTCTCACAACCATCGTCACCCAGAAAAGATTAAAATTCGACTGCCTTCAACTATCATACATTACATACATGCACACATATTTGTAAATAATACACGTGTGTATATACATATATATATGGGTGTACATGGGTGTATTTGCATATCTATATCTTGACAACTGTGCTTTTGGTATTCTCTCTGATTTTTACTGGGCCTAAATTGTCATTCTGCCTTGGCGAGTAGCTAATTGCAAGACTGCTGTGTCATAGGCCAGCGATGGTCTCGTGTGATTTCAGTCCACATTTCTAAGTGAACAAGTCACCTTGGGATTTGTGGTGACGGTCGCCATCAATCTTGGTTGCAGGTTAGGAATAGACTCCAAAATGTGTCAGTAATTCATGGGATGCTATGATAGCTCATTTAGTTGAAACATGATAAAGTGTGACAGGTGCAGTCTGTGACTAATCATGGCTACCCGCTGAAGTTTCTCTTTGGGGAAAGCATGGTATCAGGAAGAATTGTGCCATATGAAAAGCATCTGCTTCCCCTACCAGGAAAATAGCAGGGGCACACCTAGCTCTTAATTTTCTAAAGGAAGATGACAGGGCCAGGAGGGAGCTTACATGTTTGGGGTTTTCTATTCCTATTTTTGAAACATTGAGTCAGCATGATCCTCCTGGGCCAGTAGGAGAGTTCCCATTTTCCAGTGAGAAACTGTCCATTTCTACTTGCCACTAGTCCCCCTACACACACAGACTTTCTTAATGCCAACAATTATGAAGTAATTAAAGGTTAAAAAATTCAAGCCTCCATATGTGTAAGCAGAGCCCGGTGTCACATGCTAAGAGGTTCAAGATGTGAGAAGTTGACATCTAGCCTCCCTTTGTTGCCTTAACTTTTTTCAGAACCTAATGGATTGCTTCCTGCTCCAATCTGCCAAACTGCTCTGAGAGACTGCAAATATCCAGAGGAGTCTCGTGTCCATTGATTGGGGTTTATGCATTGATTTGTGGTTTTGAGGGATCCATTTCTTCCATTTCGCTCTGTTGTAATGAAATTGGAATGGATGCTAATTTGAACTAAGAGTAGATCTGTAATGGCCGTGGTCGCTTGGTTCTTTGGCATTGTGCCTCCAACCCCCCATTCTGTTCTCAGAGAGTGGGTTCCATTAAAGCTATACTATTTGTAAAATGTTCCTAATCTTATGTGGGCTGAGCTAACCCTATTCCTCAACCTGAAATCTTGAGAAATTCAGAAGGTAAAATTTCCCTGGAGTTCAGTGGCTGACTGTGTGAGGGGAGGGGAAAAGTTGGAACCAGACTGCCCTTCTCCAAGGAAAGAAATGTGTGTGGATTTCTAGTGCCTGTTAGAAGAACCCACAGGAATTCTGTACACTCTCCTCAAATGGTACCATTACGGGGTCTTTCATCTGGTTCAAAGCCAGGCCAAGCCTCAGGTGTGAGAACTATCAAAAGACATTTAATAAATGTCTGTTTGCATGTGGCCTTCTAAGAAGTGCAAGGAAATAACAGAGTCTCTGCCTTCAGGACTGGTTTGCTGCCCAGACCCATCAAGAAGATTAGGAGACAGGAAGAAAACCACCTTGTAAATAAAATTTGTCAGTAGGAATTTCCAGTAAGGACTCACCTGCACCTTTCCTCATGATTCGAAAAGGGTGGAAAGATGGACGGTTGTCGGAGTGATTCGAGAGGGAATGCTTGCCGAGTTGTGCCACATAGGGCTATATGCACACAGCTCCAGCAGGGAAGGTTTGAAAGGAAGAGCAAGCCAGAGAACTCATGAAAGGGAAGTGGAGCCCATTTGTCTCTGAAGAGTAGAAGGGATAGCCAGGAAGGGAAAGAGAGACAAGGGAAATGAAACTGAAAGGGAGCTGAAGGAGTTGCATTAGTTCACAGCCTGGTGAACTGCCCTGGTGCAAACTCCATCATGTAGCATCTTTGATACCTGGATTAATGTGCCATTTGTAAAAGCTATCTGAAATGGCTTCTCTCCTCACAACTCTTGGGCAGAACATTCCTGGGTAGCCAGCCTAAGCCTTCTGAACCCATTTCCTCTTACCTGTACCAGGCAAAGTCTTGTCCAAGAGGGGCAAGGCAGGAGACCACCCCCCCCTTGCCAGTTCCAGGTGCCTGATGGATGGAGTTTCCTGAGAGTGGACTGGGCTGGAGCCATCTGGAAATAGATTGTTAAACTCAGTGGGAGCATTTCTACTTAGGATATCTTTAGGCTACCAACTTGAGCTTGATTTTTTTCTCATTTTGATTGAAGGTCTAGACTTAAGAAAATTATGGAGTAAATATAAATAATGCAAATGAAACTGAAAATGGGTTGTAAAGCTGTTAATCATTTACCAACATAACCTTGTTCAAAAGGAGTGCTGCTTGAGGAAGAAAGCCTTCTTTCTCCCTCCCTTGGACCCAGGTCTCTGCATAATCCCTTCCCTTCCCTTCCCTTCCCTTTCCCTTTCCCTTTCCCTTTCCCTTTCCCTTTCCCTTTCCCTTTCCCTTTCCCTTTCCCTTTCCCTTTCCTTTCCCTTTCCCTTTCCCTTTCCCTTTCCCTTTCCCTTTCCCTTTCCCTTTCCCTTTCCCTTTCCCTTTCCCTTTCCCTTTCCCTTTCCCTTTCCCTTTCCCTTTCCCTTTCCCTCCCTCCCTCCCTCCTTCCTTCCTTCCTTCCTTTCTCCTTCCCTTTCTCCCTCCCTCCTTCCTTCCTTCCTTTCTCCTTCCCTTTCTCCCTCCCTCCTTCCCTTCTTCCTTCCCTCCCCA
>JAJPUD010002691.1:91165-167194 GCA_023553655.1 Myrmecobius fasciatus | reverse complement strand
ATTCTGAGGAAACTTACAGATGTTGATTTGCTGTTGTTGTTGAGGTATGTCTGACTTTCTGGGACTCCACAAATCACACCATCCGTAACATTTTCTTGGTTCATACCGGATTTGTTTACCGGTTCCTTCTCCACTGAAGTAACGAAGAGAGGTTAAATGACACGGCCAGGATCACACAGGTAGTGAGCATCTGAGAGTGAAATGGAATCCAGGCCTTCTTTAATCGAAACCTAGGGTTCTATACATTAGAACTGAACTACCTAGCTGCCTTGCTAACTGTGAGGACTCACATTTTAGAAGCCGTGGTGCTTTTTTTCTGAAATCTCAGCCTTGCTTTACTTTCCATTTCTACTGCCAGTACCCTATTTGTAACTGTCTCAAGCTCGAAGTTCTGCAAAAGCCTCCTCTACTATCATAGAGTTGGAAAAGGTGGTGGCTTTCAGAGGTCATCCAACTCAACTGACGTTTCACATAGAAAGCTCCCAAAGCCTCACTAGCTGAGTTGTGCTGCCAGTAACCATTTTGGTGCAAATGGCAGAGGTGGGATTGAAATCTAGGACCTAAGCTTCTGCAAAGAATATGTTACCTTCCTGTGAAAAATTCAAAAGAAACTTTCCGGAGGGTAGTGTTATACTGCTGAAGGGCAGTACATCAGCCAGCAAATTAACAAGTATTTATTAATTAGTAATTATTAACTAGTGCTGTCCTGAGCGTCAGGTATAGAAAGAATGGTCAAAAGAAAATCATTCCCACTTTTAGGGAGCTTCCATTGTAATGGCTGGACACAATATGCAAACAGGTACATACAAGAGAAGGGTAAAGGGTAATATATCAATTCATAAATTGATATTTTAAAATTTATTTTATTAAAGCTTTTTATTTACAAAACATATGCATGGGTAATTTTTCAACATTGACCCTTGCAAAACATTCTGTTCCAAATTTTCCCCTCCTTCTCCCCACCCCCTCCCCTAGATGGCAGGCAGTCCAATACTTATTAAATATGTTAAAATATATGTTAAATCCAACATATGTGTATATATACATTTGTACAGTTATCTTGCTGCACAAGAAAATCAAATCAAAAAGGGAAAACAAATGAGAAAAAAATAAAATGCAAGCAAACAACAAGAAAAAAAGTGAGAATGCTATGTTTTGAATCATACTCAGTTCCCACAGTCCTCTCTCTGGGTGTAGAGAACTCTCTTCATCACAAGATCATTGGAACTGGCCTCAATCGTCTCATTGTGGAGAAAAGCCATGTCCATCAGAATTGATTATCACAGTCTTGCTGTTACTATGTACAATGATCTCCTGGTTTTTCTTACTTCACTTGGCATCAGTTCCTGTCAGTCTCTCCTGACCTCTCTGAAATCATCCTACTGGTTGTTTCTTACAGAACAATTATATTCCATAACATTCATATACCATCATTTATTCAGACATTCTCCAATTAATGGACATCCATTCAATTCGTAAATTGATTAATATGCATTAATTAGGAATTAGTACTGTCCTGAGGGTCAGGTAGAAAAAGAAAGGCCAAAAAACCCAGCATTCCCACTTTAAGAAGCTTTCATTCTGGAGATTAGGGATGGGCAGGGGGAGAACAATATGAAAATAAGTGCATCTGAGAGCCAGAGAGAGCTGAAAGAGAGTAATCTTAGCCTGGAAGGTACTCATAGATGGCCTTAATCGTCTTCTGGCTTAAGGGATTTCATATGAGCTGCTGCTAGAGATGGAATTAAGTACTGGGTTTGGCAAGATCATACCTCGTGGATGGGTTAATAACTTCATGTGTTTTCTGAATTGTGCCAGACCTGGTCTTTTCAAAATTACCAGTGATCTTGATTGCCAAATCTAATGATATTTTCTCAGGCTTCATCCTTTTTGGCCTCTCTGCACCCTCTTCTTAATACTCTCATCTCACTTGGCTTCTGGGACACGCTGTCTCTTTTGCTCTTGTTTGTCAGAGGATATTTTGTCATTCTTGACCCAATTATCCTCTGGTTCACTAACTGGGGGGGTGCCCCTTAGGTTTGATATTTGGCCCCCTTATCTTCTCACTCTGTTATTTTACTTGATAATTTCATAAATTCTCACAGAATCAGTTATGATCCTTATGCAGATGATTCTCAGATCCATTTCTCCAACCCTGCCTGACCTCTCATCTCACGTGGCTGACAACTTATTGGATATCCCCATAGCTATCTCCAGAGACATCTTTTTTATTTTTTTATTAATACTTTTTATTTGCAAAACATATATATGGGTAATTCCCCAACATTGACCCTTACAAAGCTTTCTGTTACAAATTTTCCCCCCTCCTCCCCACCCCTCCCCTAGATGGCAGGATATCCACTACATGATAATTACGTTAGAATACTTAAGAAATCGAATATATGTATAGTTATTGCATCATTTTTTGTGCAGGAGAAATCCTATCTACAGGAAAGAATAATCCGATAAAGGCAACACGATGCAAGCAAACCTCAATAGAGAACATGAAAATGTTATGTTGTGGTCCACATTTCATATCCCTCTCTCTGGGTGTATATGGCTTTCTTCACTGAACAATTAGAACTGGTTTGAGACATTTCATTGTTGAAGAGAGCCACTTCCATCAGAATTGATCATCTTATGGTCTTGTTGTTGCCGTGTATAATGATCTCCTGGTTCTGCTCATGTCACTCAGGATCAGTTCATGCAAGTCTCTCCAGGCCTCTCTGACATCATCCTGCTGGTCCTTTGTTACAGAACAATAATATTCCATGACATTCATATACCATAATTTATTTAGCCACTCTCCAATTGATGGGCATCCCTTCAGTTTCCAGTTTCTAGCCACTACAAAAAGGGCTGCCACAAACATTCTTGCACATGTGGGGCCCTTTCCTTCCTTTATGATTTCTTTGGGATATAAGCCCAGTAGACACACTGCTGGGTCAAAGGGTATGCACAGTTTGATAACTTTTTGAGCATAGTTCCAAATTGCTCTCCAGAATGGTTGGATCCATTCACAGCTCCACCAACAATGCATCAGTGTCCCAGTTTTCCCACATCCCCTCCAACATTCATCATTATCTTTTCCTGTCATTTTAGCCAATCTGACAGGTGTGTACTGGTATCTCAGAGTTGTCTTAATTTGCATTTCTTCCAGAGACATCTTGAATCAAACTTGGCCAAAACTCAACTCGTTGTTTAAACCCATCCTTCTGACTTCCCCATTGCTGTTAAGAGTAACAAAAACCATATGATTATCTCAATAGATGCAGAAAAAGCCTTTGACAAAATCCAACACCCTTTCCTATTAAAAACACTAGAGAGTATAGGAATAAATGGGCTTTTCCTGAAAATGATCAGTAGCATCTATTTAAAACCATCAGCAAGCATCATATGTAATGGAGACAAACTAAAACCATTCCCCATAAGATCAGGAGTGAAACAAGGCTGCCCACTGTCACCATTACTATTTAATATTGTATTAGAAATGTTAGCTTTAGCAATAAGAGAAGAAAAAGAGATAAAAGGAATCAGAGTAGGTAATGAAGAAACCAAATTATCACTCTTTGCAGATGACATGATGGTATACTTAGGGAACCCTAGAGATTCAACTAAAAAACTACTAGAAACAATTCACAACTTTGGCAAAGTTGCAGGATTCAAAATTAATCCACATAAATCATCAGCATTTTTATATATTACCAACAAAGTTCAGCAGCAGGAGATACAAAAAGAAATTCCATTCCAAATAGCAGATGATAGGATAAAATATTTGGGAATATATCTACCAAGGAAAAGTCAGAAACTATACGAACTAAATTACAAAACACTTTCCACACAAATAAAATCAGACCTAATCAATGGGAAAAATATTAAGTGCTCATGGGTAGGCAGAGCGAACATAATAAAAATGACAATACTACCCAAACTAATCTACTTATTTAGTGCCATACCAATCAAACTCCCAAGAAATTATTTTACAGATCTAGAAAAAATATTAGCAAAGTTCATTTGGAAGAACAAAAGGTCAAGGATTTCAAGGGGATTAATGAAAAAAAAAAGGCAGATGAAGGTGGCCTTGCTGTACCACATGTAAAACTATATTATAAAGCAGCGGTCATCAAAACCGTTTGGTACTGGATAAGAAATAGAGCAGTCGATCAGTGGCACAGGATAGGTTATCAGGACAACCTAGGCATTAACCTTAACAATCTAGTGTTCGATAAACCCAAAGACCACAGCTTTTGGGATACATACTCTCTATTTGGCAAAAACTGCTGGGAAAATTGGAAACTAGTGTGGAAGAAATTAGGGCTCGACCCATACCTAACTCCACATACCAAGATAAGATCTAAATGGGTTCATGATCTAGATATAAAGAGGGACTTTGTAAGCAAGTTAGAGGAACGTAATATAGTTTATCTCTCAGACCTGTGGAGATGGAACAAATTTATGTCCAAAGAAGACTTGGAACTCCTAGTTGAACACCAGATGGATAATTTTGACTATATTAAGTTAAAAAGTTTCTGTACAAACAAAACAAATGCAGACAAGATTAGGAGGGAAGCATCTAATTGGGAAATCATCTTTACATGTAATGGTTCTGATAAAGGCCTCATTTCTAAAATATATAGAGAATTGTCTCATATATATAAGAATTCAAGCCACTCTTCAATAGATAAGTGGTCAAGGGATATGAACAGACAATTTTCAGATGATAAAATTAAAACCATCTCTAGTCATATGAAAAGTTGCTCCAAGTCACTATTGATCAGAGAAATGCAAATTAAGACAACTCTGAGATACCACTACACACCTGTCAGATTGGCTAAAATGACAGGAAAAGATAACGATGAATGTTGGAGGGGATGTGGGAGGGCTGGGACACTAATACATTGTTGGTGGAACTGTGAACGGATCCAACCATTCTGGAGAGCAATTTGGAGCTATGCTCAAAAAGTTGTCAAACTGTGCATACCCTTTGAACCAGCAGTGTTTCTACTGGGCCTATATCCCAAAGAGATCTTAGAGGAGGGAAAGGGCCCCACCTGTGCAAGAATGTTTGTGGCAGCCCTTTTTGTAGTGGCTAGAAACTGGAAATCGAATACATGCCCTTCAATTGGAGAATGGCTGAATAAATTATGGTATATGAATGTTGTGGAATATTATTGCTCTGTAAGAAACGACCAGCAGGATGATTTCAGAGAGGCCTGGAGGGACTTGCATGAACTGATGCTGAGTGAAACGAGCAGAACCAGGAGATCATCATACACAGCAACAACAGTATTACATGATGATCAATTCTGATGGACGTGGCTCTCTACAATAAAGAATTGTCTCAAACCAGTTCCAGTTATTCACTGAAGAAAACCATATACACCCAGAAAGAGGGACATGAAATATGGGCCACAACGTAACATATTCATGATCTCTATTGACATTTGCTTGCATTGTGTTGCCTTTCTGATTCTTTTTTTTTCTTGTAGATAGGATTTTTCTTGCATAACTTGTCAAGCATTTCAACATTATTAACATGTAGTGGACTTCCTGCCATCTAGGGGAGGGGAGGGGACTGGGGGTAAAATTTGTAATGGAAAGCTTTGTAAAGATCAAGGTTGGGGAACTACCCATACATATGTTATACAAATAAAAAGCTTAAAAAAAAGAGTAGTGCTCTCTTCTTAACATAGATATTGCCCGCATTCCATCTCTTCACTCTCCATACCCCTCCCCCTCCTCACCCCAAGGCCTTCTATGTCTAATCTGTTGCTGAGGTATGTATTATCTCTCATATACACCCCTTTCTCTCCTATGACACCGGCACCATCCTGACACGGGCCCTGGACAACTTGAGTCTGGTTGGTCTCCAGGCCACAAAGCCCCCGTCATTCCACCCCATCTTCCCCTCAGCTCTTGTGGTGATCTTCCTTAAATTCTGGTATGGTGCTGTCACTTCTCCATTGTCTAAATGCCTGTGACTTCCTATCACTTCCAGGATAAAAAATAAAACCCTAGGGCATTCAAACCCCACCTCCTGACTTTGCAGTCTGGCACTATCTCATGCCTTTGGAAATCTGATAATGATGTGATGATAACATGATGATGGCTTACACCTCTTAAGTAGTAGGGAGGATAGAGTGTTGAGGGTTGGCCTTAGAGTCAGGTGGATTCCTCTCCCTGAGTTCCAGTCTGGCCTCAGACACTAGCTGTGTGACCCTGGGCCAGTCACCTCATTCTTCCTGCCTCAGTTTCCCCACTTGTCAAATGAGCTGGAGAAGGAAATGGCCAAACCGCTCTAGCATCTCTGCCAAGAAACCCCCAACGGGGTCAGAAAGACTAGGACACAGTTGAAAAATAATAACTCAACAACAAAGGAAAGCTTATGGCTCACAGGGCTGTTGTGAAGATCAAATGCGGCAAGGCATGGAAACTAAACGTTAGCCCCCGGCATTACTAGGTACTGGAGGATATAGGAAAGGCAGGAGTCTTGTGCTCAGCAAGATTATGATAGGTTTTTTTTGGGGGGGGGAAGAAGATGGGGGAAGAATATGATATTAGAGAAACTATTAGAATATCCAGAGGACTCCAGCACAGACGCAAACACAGAATCGGGTTAAAGGTGTTGGTGACAGGGCGCTTTGGTCTATGTGGAGTGCTGTTATTTTTCACCAACGTTTGGCTTTGGTATCAGATGCGTTCTCTGCAATGGGGCCTTCCTGCTGTGCCTCCAATCAGAGGTAAAGCTTAGGCCCCCGCTAGGGCGGGGCTGCAGAAGGGAGGGGCCCCAGCTGCTTCTGTAGAAGCTGCAGTTACCCGTCTTTTCCCTGCGGGGGCGCTCGACCTCACGGCCACAAACAGTCACTGAGCTGAACCATTGTGAGCATGGGCACTGAGTGCTCTGCACACAGGGAGGGCTGGGGGTGGGGACTCGCTGCACGTGACCTTCCTTTTCCTTTTCCTTTTCCGCCCTTGCAGACTTTTTGCATCTCCGCTCTCTCACTGAGGTCGTGAGAGGGCAGAAGGGCAGGGCAACCACTGCACACGACCCTCTTTCCTGTTGGCGCCTTTTTTCTCTTGAAAGCCTCGCTGTCCTATCTTGCTCACGCACTTGAGCCTCAGCTCGCTGGCTGTGAGGGACCTCTTTCTCATCGCTGGGCCTTGTGCTGCTCTTGAGGCTGGCCTGCCACAATGGAGCCAGGCCTCAGTTCAAGTTTTTCAGTCTTGGAGAATGTGCAGCTTTGTAAGCTTTTTGTCGGGGGTCTTAACCCCCAAACTGACAAGTTTGGCCTTCGGAAACATTTCAAGGCCTTCGACAGCCTGACAGACTGTGTCGTGATCATGAATCCCCAAACCAACCATTCCTGCTGCTTCGGCTTCATCACGTTCTCTAGCATGAAGGAAGCCGATGCGGCTGTGGCAGCCTCGCCCCACACGGTGGACGGCAACCGGGTGGAACTGAAGCGGGCTGTGGCCCGGGTGGACTCTTGCAGACCAGGGGCCCACGCTCGGGTCAAGAAGATCTTCGTCGGTGGCCTTAAAAGCGATATGGTTGAGAGTGACCTGGTGGAGCACTTTTCACAGTTTGGACCAGTGGAACGGGCAGAGATCGTCCTCCACAAGCAGCCGGGCAAGGAGCGGGGCTTTGGCTTTGTCTACTTCTTTGACCATGATACTGCAGACAAGGCCGCCGTGGTCAAGTTCCACCCCATTCAGGGCCACCACGTCGAGGTCAAGAAGGCATTGCCCAAGGAGGACGTGGGTCAGTGGGGCCTCGATCTGCCCATCCTGGGGAGCAGCTGCAGCTGGAGACCTTCTGCCCGAGCTCGTGCAGGTCTTTCTTCCAGCCCAAGCCCTGACCCCAGCCCCAAACCTAGCACCAGCCCCAGCCCCATCCCTAGCCCCAGTCCCATTCCTACCCCGCAACTCCATTCTGCTGAGGGTCCCAAACCTGCTGGGTGGCAGGGCCCCAGACTTGCGGGGTGGTCGGCCTCCAAACCTCCCGGGTGGTCGGTCCCCAAATCTGGTGGGTGGTCAGGCCCTAAGTATACCGAGGAACCCGAGGCCAGATCTGCTGGGAGCTCCACCCCTGAATCTGAGGGAGGGGGTGCCTCCGTGTTAGCTAGGAGCCCTGATCCGAAACCTGGTGGAGAAGCCGACTCCAGAAGTGAAGGAAGTGTTATCCCCACACTTGGTTGGATCCCCAGGCCCAAATCTATTTGGGGCCCCGATCGCAAGCCTGGTTGGGACTCTGATCCCAGATGGGGGGGGGGGCGCCAAACCCAGGGGAGATGCTGACTCCAGGTCCCAGGGAGGGATTCAACCCAAATTTACCCTCACATCCTGGGACCCTGGTTTCAGTGCCACCCCTGCCACTGGCCCTGCACTCACTTTTGGCATGAGCGTAGAGCCCAGCACTTTCTCTACCGCAGGCGCTAGCTCCAAACCTGAGCCTGAGCCCAGTTCCGGCCTTGACCTCAAGGGGGCCCCAAGCTATTACAGAAGTTTTACCCTCAAGCCTGCCTCTGGCTCAAATCTCAAAGCAGGCACTGGTCCCAGGCCAGGCAGGCTACTAGGCCCCAGGCCAGGAGGCGTTGGCAGTGGTGGCTCTGGCCCCAGGCCAGGCGCGGGCAGCGGTGGTGGCAGTGGCGGAGGTGGCAGCAGCGGTGCGGGGGGTGGCGGCGGTGGCAGAGCCGGGGCACGCGGTGGTGGCGGAGCCAGGGCAGGTGGCGGTGGAGGTGGCTCTGGCCCCAGGCCTGGTGGTGTAGGCCCCAGGCCCGGGGGATCCGTCCCCAGCGCAGGCCCAAGCCCAAGCCCGGGCCTTGGCCGAGGGAGCGGCCCCCACCACAATGTAAGCCGTGGTACACGCGGACCTCAAGGCAGGGGCCGAAGCTTCGAAAGTTCTCGTGGTTACCGTGGAGGGAGCGAATACCGTGCGGGGCGTGACTACCGGGGTGGCTACGGCCACAGCCAGGGTTTCCTTGGGCCTTTGAAGAGGCGTTGGGGCAGTTGGGAAAATTGGGGGGGGGCTTCAAGAGGTCCCAGAGGTGGGGCCCCAGGCCCTGGGGGAAACTAGGACGGACGGAAGCTAGTAGATGATCACTCTTTGTAGGCCCCCTTTTACTTTTGCCCTTTGGCTGATAAATATCCCCTGAAGTCTCCTGGTTTTGCCCTTCCCCCTTAAGATAGATTGCCCCATTTATGCATCTATGTATTGTGACCTTTATTGAACCTGAACGCTTAACTATTTTTGCTTGTTACTTAGAACCTGGTAGTTTTTACAGCAGCCTAGAGACTTAATTGTTTGTGCTAATTAATGGTACTGGGAAAAGCGGACTGGAACTAGTTTAGAGTGGGGGGGTAGAGTTTAGCAGTGAGCGGCGGCGGCAGCAATGGTGGCGGCAGCTGTCGTGGCGGTGGTGGCGGCGGCGGTGCTGGCGGCGGCAGCAGTGACGGAGATGGTGGCGGCGACCATGAGAGGTGGTGGCGGGCAGCGGCGGCAGCAGCGGCAGCGTTGGCAGTTGATGGCGGTTGATAGCGGCAGCTGTGGCGACGGCGTCTTCTAGGGAGAGAGGAGCAGGGAAAGCGGGCCGCGCTGAAGAGCAGGGAGGGTGTTCCAGTGAGAAGCTGCCTGTTGAAAGGAATTAGCCACCTGTTCCACCAAAACTGAGTTTCTAGGAATAAACTCAAATGAATGTTAAGTTCGGTTGCATTTAATAAAAGTTCATTTGACTGCAAAAGTGTGTGTCTTTTTTGTGATCTGTCGCTGAAGTCCCAATTCATGACTCCTTCAGGAATTCTACTTTCACGATTTCTTTGTGGGGATTCATAAAAGCAAAATTCAACATTTTTATCTGTTCTAAGGAAGCCAATAAATGTCCATCTATGTGCCAGTTAAATTCAAGGCCTGACATGGAATTTTGCTGGCCTTCCAAGGCTCAGGTAGAATTCTTAAGCCACCTGTTTTCATTAATTTTGTCTCCTTACCTTCTCATAGTCAGTACTTTTAGGCTTTGGGGTTTCCTTTAAATATTAAAGGACTATTTTTGTATTCCTCAATTATTATAGGCACATCTATCCTATTTTTTCTGTTAATGCTTGACTTGAGCCTACAAGTTTGAAGATCTTCCTGCTTTTTTTTTCCCTTTCTTTTGGTTGCCCCTGCCAGTGTGCAGTTTTATTTGAAAGCTGGCCCTTACTTGGACAAAACTTCAAAAGTAATATGTGCCTTGGGCTTACATTTTTTAAATTTATGTTGGTGTGTATAAAATATTTAATAATTTACTAATTCATTCTATTTATTAGACTTTTACTCACTTGATTTTTAATAACTAAAAAGTTTCTGGGTCATGGAGTCACAGATTTAGAGCTGGTAGGAATGTCAAACGTAGTGTAGAATAATCCTCTGAATTTCCAGAGGAGAACGCTGAGACCTAGAGAGTCTGTGGTTTTCCCCAAGTTGCCCACGGCACCAAGATTCCAAATTAATCATTGAGCCATCCCTCTACCCTCAGATTCATCCACCTTAGTAGTCTGCTCTACTCACCCAGTCATTTCTATGAAGGTTTGGGTTTGGTGTATTTACTTGTATGCCTGTCGAGAAATATTTGACTTAAGCACAAGTTTTCCATTCATTTCATTTAGGTGGTGAGAAATTAATGAAACTGGGGCACCAAATGCCACCTTTGAGTTAACCTAAACCAGGTTCAGTCCTAGAGGTTTCTCAGAAAATTCTTTGTTTATTTTGCAGTCAGCAGTTTCCACAGGTACCTTCAGTCTTGACTCTTAAGACTACATGTGAGCAAAAAAGGTCCTTCAACTGCCAGGCGCAAAGCCAGACGGCTGTGTATATTTTTAGATAGGTTAGGGCCCCCATAGCAAATGCTAAACAATACAAAGGATTCCAAAAAGTAAAAACTTCCCTGGAGAACTGGGAGATCTGGAGCCAGGCCGCAGAGGGAGAGAGCCCCTGGTCTGTTCTTTGGCCTAGAGGTGGGCCACAGTGAGGTCACTACGCTGAGGTCAAGGTACAGTGTGTACCTCTGATTGACATGACCAATTGGGAGATCACCCTTGGGAGAGAGCTGGCAGCCTGGTAGCCCCTGGGGGCTGGAACCTCATTGGGAAGAGGAGTATAGTACCTTCCACCTGGCAACTGGGTAGTGACCCACTAGCCAGAGACCAGAGGTCTCTCCAGCCCCAACCCAGCCAGGAGCAATAGTTTGGGATCGCCTGGGATGGGGCTGGCCCAAGGAAATGGACAAAAAGGGGACACCATAGTAGCCCTCCAAGCTTTAGTTTGAACAGAGCCTAGGCAATGGGTGTGTCCTCCCCTCCTCCCTTTTTCCCTTCCCCCTTTTCTCCCCTCCCCTCCCTTTCCTCTCTCTCCCCTGTTCTTTCCAGCTCCCTACTCTTCCTCTCTCCCCTTGCTCTTTCCCCTCCCCCTCCCCTTCTCTCCCCTTCTGTCTCTTCCCTTTCTGTGTGTGTGTATAAATATGTGTGTATGTATAAGCACATGTAAAGAATATGTATTGACCCAAATATATAACATGAAAATGTATGTGCAGTATGTTATTTCTGTTCTTGTATTGTCCAAGATCAGGAATAGAAACTGACTGTAACTGTGTTTTTCCTCTCCCAGTGCTCAAGTCTCTGAGCAGCCATTTGTACAAAGGTACCCAGACAAAGTCCCAGTTTTACCAGGAGCCAAGCATAAAGAGCCCTATTCTTCTCTCTCTCTCTCTTTCTCTCTTTCTATTTATACACACACACACACACACACACACATTTGACAGTGATTTTTTTTCTGTAGTGCATATATTAGGTACTTGTTAATTGAAGTGATAGTAAATGTACCTTAAGTTGTAATATGAAATAGATTTGGTAGAGCAACACAATCAACACAGAATCTATGTCGTAGGCATCCGTCACAGATCACAAAGGTTTACTATTTTATTAACATGAAATAGCTTCACAGGCTTGAGCCTACAAGCCTACAAGTAGCAAATACAGTTAGGCCAGGCCGAGTGCTGAATGAATGAGCAGTTGGCTTTTTGGGCACACGTTTTATAGCTCAGGGGAGACAAAGGAGTGGGGTAGGATAAGATCTAGGGAGTAAGTGGAGAATCCAGTAGAAATTTGGTAATTCAGAGGAAGGATGGGGAAGTAAAGGCAGTGGTCTAGGGAGTGACAAGAATATGGATTAAGATGTTGAGACTGTCTTAAAGACAGTCTGGGAAAACTAAGTTCCCATCAACTTTTTCTCAAAGGTTGAATACAGGATGAATGGATTAACTGCTGATTCAACTTCACATTTTTTTATACAAACAGGACAGTTTAGGAAACTGACCTGATCATAGTTTAGCAGTTCCCTGAGAATGTTAGTTTATGGTTCATATTTGTTCTAATACAATATAATAATAATATATATGATATAATTGTAATATGTAGTTTACTGACTCAAAGTGTAAATCCCTATACACACACACACACACACACACATATATATATATGTATATGTATATGTATATGTATATGTATTTTTACATATACATATGTTTTTAAGTTTATCAGCTAGAGTGGTGGCCAAGATACTGGGTTTAACAGGGACCAGCCTGAAGAGCTCTGTCTGTGTCTGTCTCCCTCCCTCTTCCCCTCTCCTCTCCTATCTTTGGAAATCATTGTTTTTATATATTGTGTATATAAAAAATAATAGTATTTTATAAAATCAATACCTGTTTATATTATGTGTATCTAGCTCACCAAATAAAAGTATAGTTATCAATATAAATGAGTGTTAATATAAATTATATGTATGTGCTTATATATATAGACATATACATACACATATGTATGTTTATATATCAGCTGTGTTTCTGTGTCCCTTGATGTAATTTAAAGGGGAGCCTTGTTACAAGGGTACCAGGACAAGAAATACATGTTTCCAATTTGAACCAGGCCTGAGGAGCTCTCTTTGTCTCTTTCTATCTGCTTTTCTCTTTCTCTGTCTTTGGTACGCTCTCTCTCTCTCTCTCTCTCTCTCTCTCTCTCTCTCTCTCTCTCTGTCTGGTGTGTGTGTGCATGTTGTGTACACACACTTAGATATACACATGCTCACATACATTCCATATATGTCAGTATACTGTGTATATAAAACAGCACATATTAAATAATATTATAGTGTACAAATATATTGCTCACTAAATTAAACTATGGCGATAGATATCCAAACAAATGTATGCATGCAAATATATTTTTGCTTATGTCTTGTGGGTCACAAGCAGAACCAGAAACTTCCTGCAGCTGCGTTGCTCTAATCGGGGTCTCAGAACGGTCACTTGCAAGAGTGCCAGAATAAGGCCCTGGTATCCTAGTGAGCACAGTCTCATCTTCACTAATACCTCAGGCTGAGGAATGTGGCTGTCTGTCTCTCTCCCTCCCTTTCTTTTCTTTAAATAGACAGACAGACAGATATGTATATACAAAGAGAATTTTATATATATATATATATATACATATGTGTGTGTGTGTGTGTGTAAGATTTAAAATATCAAGAGAGCATGAGGCTAATGGCTCTTTCTAGATAATGTGTATATAATGTCTATATTATATATAATATGCCATGTATGTAGTGTAGTATTATATATATAATATGTAGTATCAGGTTACATATAGTATAATGTCATATAAATAATATATGCCATATATAGTATAATGCCAGTATATCCATAAATATAGGCATGGATATATATAGAAATAGATGCATACAGTAGGCAGTGATCAGATACAGAAAGTACCTATATCTCCCTTGCTCTATTTCTGGGTTTGTAGCTCAGAGATCCCTGGTACAAGTGCAAATATACCAGGGTGTTAAAATGCCAGCTTTAGTATGAACCAAGCTTGAGGAGTATAACACCTTTCTCAATTTGTCTTTCTATATGAATATCTCACACAGACACACAAATTTTTATGTTGACTGTTTTGTCTATATATGTATGTGTGTATATTATATATATTATAGTCTTATGTATATATTCTATATATATATATATATAGTAGTCTTATATATATGTTCCACATATTCTGTGCTTACATATACTATATATAATACATACATATATATATTCTATATGAAATATCTCTTAGCAGATATAATTTCAAATATGGACATATAATGGATAATGAACAGGAACAGAAACTGGCAACAGACATGTGATTCTGAACTTTGACCAACTTCCATCTCAAGTGCTCAAAGAGGTCAGGCTGAACACACACAAAGATTTTGATGGAGAAATCCATTGTCCAGCCGGGAAGGGGAAGGCAAGTGGAGAAGGGGAAGGGCCAGGAGAGTGGGTAAGGGAATAAGGAGGCAGCAGTATTTAGAGCTGGATTAGTAATAAGCAAAAGTAGATGCCACCATACAGGGTTAATGAGGAAGATGCCTTAAAAGGAAAAAACAAAAGCTTTCTGTGGTATCTGTTCAAAGGGAAGAGGGGCAGGAGAGTGGAAGCAGTCTATACCTACCCTTGTTTTCTTTGTAAAAAGAAGTGGGTAGTGGGGATTTAGGGAAAGAAGAGTAGAAAAAAAGATATAAGGGAACAATATAGAGTGAAATGTACAATCATAATTCTTAGTATGAAAGACTAAGCGCCTTTCCCCAAGTAGTAAAGGGTCAAAGTATATAAACGAGCATTTTGAAGGGAAGAATTCCATGTTATCATAATTATATGTGAAGGCTAACATTTATAAAGAAATTATTGAGTAGCCCACATTGGGCTAAGCCCTTTTTACTTATTTTTTTATGTTCCTCACAACCACCCCAGGATGTAGTTGTTGTCATTATCCCCATGTAATACAGATGAGGAAACTGAGGTACCCAAAGCTTAAGTGATTTGCTCAGGTCCAATATCCATATGACAAGATGCTCCAGGTTACTGAGAGAGCAGTAAATAAACTCTAAGGTTCCACGTGACACCCATTAGATCGGCAAAGGTGACCAGAGAGAGGATAATGACAAATGTTGGAAGGGGTGTGGAAAAAGAGGTCTGTAAGTGCTGATGGTGGTGCTATGGAATAATCCAGCCATGGGAAAGCCATTAGGGACTCCACCCCCAGAACCATGAGGGGCTGTTTTCTTTGATGTGGCATTGATGGTATGAGGTCTACACCCCAAAAAAGAGCAAAAAAGAAAAAGGACACATATGTACAAAGATATTTATGACAGCTCATTTTGTAGAACTAGAAATCAGGGCATTACCCGTCGGTTGGAGAATGGCTGAGCAAATTATGATATATGAGTGGAATGGAATATCGTACCATAAGAAATGGCAAAAGGGGCCTTTGCAAAGAAATGTGAGAAGAATTGTATGAACTGATGCAGAGTGAACTGGGTAAAACTTATTACTTAAAGTACTAAAAAGAAAAGTCTGAAAGATTTAAGCACTCTGATCAGTTTAGTGACCAAACATGATTCCAGAGAACCTATGATGAAGACTGCTGTCTAACTTTGCGGGAGATGAAGGTTAGAGACTTAAGATTCAGAATGAAACGCACATTTTTTGGATCTTGCCAATGTGGGAATTTACTTAACTGTACTTATTCCAAGGGTTTTGTTTTTTTTCTTTTTTTTTCAATTGGGGAAGGACAGGATATGGCAGAGGAAGAGAAGGTAAATGCTTGTTAATTGAAAAAAAAATATTTTAAACCCTGGAAAGATGAGGGTTGAGAAAATTGTTGGATTTCACATTTATGAGATTGTTGGTTATCTTAGGAAAAATCAGCTTAATTTAAGTGTCAAGGATCAGAAGGGAGTCTGAAAGATAGTGAGAAGAGGCAGAGGCAAGGTGCTTATGTCTTTTTTCTTTTTTTTTTCTTTTTTTTTCTTTTTTTTAAGCTTTTTATTTGTATAACATATGCATGGGTAGTTCCCCAACCTTGATCTTTACAAAGCTTTCCAATACAAATTTTACCCCCAGTCCCCTCCCCTCCCCTAGATGGCAGGAAGTCCACTACATCTTAATAATGTTGAAATGCTTGAGAAGTTATGCAAGAAATATCCTATCTACAAGAAAAAAAAAAGAATCAGAGAAAGGCAACACAATGCAAGCAAATGTCAATAGAGATCATGAAAATGTTACGTTGTGGTCCATATTTCATGTCCCTCTTTCTGGGTGTATATGGTTTTCTTCAGTGAACAACTGGAACTGGTTTGAGACAATTCTTTATTGCAGAGAGCCATGTCCATCAGAATTGATCATCATGTAATACTGTTGTTGCTGTGCATGATGATCTCCTGGTTCTGCTCGTTTCACTCAGCATCAGTTCATGCAAGTCTCTCCAGGCCTCTCTGAAATCGTCCTGCTGGTCGTTTCTTACACAGCAATAATATTCCATAACATTCATATACCATAATTTATTCAGCCACTCTCCAATTGATGGGCATCCCTTCAGTTTCCAGTTTCTAGCCACTACAAAAAGGGCTGCCACAAACATTCTTGCACATGTGGGTCCCTTTCCCTCCTCTAAGATCTCTTTGGGATATAGGCCCAGTAGAAACACTGCTGGTTCAAAGGGTATGCACAGTTTGACAACTTTTTGAGCATAGCTCCAAATTGCTCTCCAGAATGGTTGGATCCGTTCACAGTTCCACCAACAATGTATTAGTGTCCCAGCCCTCCCACATCCCCTCCAACATTCATCGTTATCTTTTCCTGTCATTTTAGCCAATCTGACAGGTGTGTAGTGGTATCTCAGAGTTGTCTTAATTTGCATTTCTCTGATCAATAGTGACTTGGAGCAACTTTTCATATGACTAGAGATGGTTTTAATTTTATCATCTGAAAATTGTCTGTTCATATCCCTTGACCACTTATCTATTGAAGAGTGGCTTGAATTCTTATATATATGAGACAATTCTCTATATATTTTAGAAATGAGGCCTTTATCAGAACCATTACATGTAAAGATGATTTCCCAATTAGATGCTTCCCTCCTAATCTTGTCTGCATTTGTTTTGTTTGTACAGAAACTTTTTAACTTAATATAGTCAAAATTATCCATCTGGTGTTCAATTAGGAGTTCCAAGTCTTCTTTGGACATAAATTTGTTCCATCTCCACAGGTCTGAGAGATAAACTATATTACGTTCCTCTAACTTGCTTACAAAGTCCCTCTTTATATCTAGATCATGAACCCATTTAGATCTTATCTTGGTATGTGGAGTTAGGTATGGGTCGAGCCCTAATTTCTTCCACACTAGTTTGCAATTTTCCCAGCAGTTTTTGCCAAATAGAGAGTATGTATCCCAAAAGCTGTGGTCTTTGGGTTTATCGAACACTAGATTGTTAAGGTTAATGCCTAGGTTGTCCTGATAACCTATCCTGTGCCACTGATCGACTGCTCTATTTCTTATCCAGTACCAAACGGTTTTGATGACCGCTGCTTTATAATATAGTTTTACATGTGGTACAGCAAGGCCACCTTCATCTGCCTTTTTTTTTTCATTAATCCCCTTGAAATCCTTGACCTTTTGTTCTTCCAAATGAACTTTGCTAATATTTTTTCTAGATCTGTAAAATAATTTCTTGGGAGTTTGATTGGTATGGCACTAAATAAGTAGATTAGTTTGGGTAGTATTGTCATTTTTATTATGTTCGCTCTGCCTACCCATGAGCACTTAATATTTTTCCCATTGATTAGGTCTGATTTTATTTGTGTGGAAAGTGTTTTGTAATTTAGTTCGTATAGTTTCTGACTTTTCCTTGGTAGATATATTCCCAAATATTTTATCCTATCATCTGCTATTTGGAATGGAATTTCTTTTTGTATCTCCTGCTGCTGAACTTTGTTGGTAATATATAAAAATGCTGATGATTTATGTGGATTAATTTTGAATCCTGCCACTTTGCCAAAGTTGTGAATTGTTTCTAGTAGTTTTTTAGTTGAATCTCTAGGGTTCCCTAAGTATACCATCATGTCATCTGCAAAGAGTGATAATTTGGTTTCTTCATTACCTACTCTGATTCCTTTTATCTCTTTTTCTTCTCTTATTGCTAAAGCTAACATTTCTAATACAATATTAAATAGTAATGGTGACAGTGGGCAGCCTTGTTTCACTCCTGATCTTATGGGGAATGGTTTTAGTTTGTCTCCATTACATATGATGCTTGCTGATGGTTTTAAATAGATGCTACTGATCGTTTTAAGGAAAAGCCCATTTATTCCTATACTCTCTAGTGTTTTTAATAGGAAAGGGTGTTGGATTTTGTCAAAGGCTTTTTCTGCATCTATTGAGATAATCATATGGTTTTTGTTAATTTGGTTATTAATATAATTAATTATGCTGATAGTTTTCCTAATATTGAACCAGCCCTGCATCCCTGGTATAAATCCTACTTGGTCATAGTGTACTATCCTGGGGATGACTTTCTGTAGTCTCATTGCTAAAATCTTATTTAAAATTTTTGCATCAATATTCATTAGGGAAATTGGTCTATAGTTTTCTTTCTCTGTTTTCACCCTACCTGGTTTAGCTGTCAGCACCATATCGGTCTCATAGAAGGATTCTGGCAGTATACCTTCTGTCCCTAATTTCTCAAATAGTTTGTGTAGTATTGGAATTAATTGTTCTTTGAATGTTTGGTAGAATTCACATGTAAATCCATCTGGCCCTGGGGATTTTTTCTTAGGGAGTTGGTTAATGGCTTGTTCTATTTCTTTTTCTAATATGGGACTATTTAAATAATTTATATCCTCTTCTGTTAACCTCGGCAATCTATATTTTTGTAGATATTCCTCCATTTCATTCAGATTTTCAAACTTACTGGCATAAAGTTGGGCAAAGTAACTCCTAATTATTGCTTTAATTTCCTCTTCATTGGAGGAAAGTTCTCCCTTATCATTCTTGAGACTAACAATTTGATTTTCCTCTTTCCTTTTTCTTATCAAATTAACTAAAGGCTTATCTATTTTGTTAGTTTTTTCATAGAACCAACTCTTAGTTTTATTTATTAACTCAATAGTTTTCTTATTTTCGATTTTATTAATTTCTCCTTTTACTTTTAGAATTTCCAATTTGGTATTTAATTGAGGGTTTTTAATTTGTTCTTTTTCTAGTTTTTTTTTAATAATAAGTCCAATTCATTGATCTTTTCTTTCTCTATTTTATGCAAGTAAGCATCTAGAGATATAAAATTGCCCCTTAAAACCGCTTTGGCCATATCCCACAAATTTTGGTATGTTGTCTCCTTATTGTCATTCTCCTGGATGAAATTATTGATTGTGTCTATGATTTGTTCTTTCACCCATTCATTCTTCAGGATTAGATTATTTAATTTCCAATTACCTTTTGGTTTATTTTCTCCTGGCCTTATATTGCATGTGATTTTTATTGCATCATGATCTGAAAACGATGCATTTATTATTTCTGCCTTTCTGCATTTGATTTTAAGGTTTTTATGCCCTAATACATGGTCAATTTTTGTATAGGTTCCATGGACTGCTGAGAAAAAAGTAAACTCTCTACTGTCTCCATTCAATTTTCTCCATATATCTATCGTACTTAACTTTTCTAACAATTGGTTTATCTCCCTAGTTTCTTTCTTGTTTATTTTGTAGTTTGATTTATCTAATTCTGAGAGAGCAAGGTTGAGATCCCCCACTAGTATCATTTGGCTGTCTATTTCTTCTTGCATCTCTCTTAATTTCTCCCCTAGGAATTTGTGTGCTATTGCATTTGGTGCATATATATTTAGTATAGATATTGCTACATTATCTATGGTACCCTTTAATAGAATATAGTTTCCTTCCTTATCTCTTATGATTAGATCTATCTTGGCTTTTACTTGATCTGAGATAAGGATTGCTACCCCTGCTTTTTTTTGTTCGCCTGAAGCATAATAGGTCCTGCTCCAGCCTTTTACCTTCATCCTATATGTGTCACTATGTTTTAGATGTGTTTCTTGTAGACAACATATTGTGGGATTCTGGTTTTTAATCCAGTCTGATATCCGCTTCCGCTTTATGGGAGAGTTCATCCCATTCACATTCACAGATAGAATAACTAATTCTTTATTTCCTGCCATCTTATTTACCCAAGTTATGTTTTCCCCTTTCCTTTCCCCTTTTTCCCTTCCCCCCACCTCAGTACTTTGCTTTTGATGACCCCTCCCCCAAACAATACTCCCCTTTCCTTTCCCCTTTCTCCCTTCCCCCCTCCTCAGTACTTTGCTTTTGATGACCCTCTCCCCCAAACAATACTCTACCCTTTAGTTCCCCTCCCCCTGTTTTTACTCCTTTCCCCTGATTCTTCTATTTTCCCTTCTATTAGTTTGTCCCTTACTTTTCCTCCTTTCCCTCCCACTTCCCTCTAGCAACAGACAAGTTTCTATGTGAAATCTATGTGAAAGTTTCTATGAAGAAAAATGTCTGATATACACTTTTAGAGCCCAACCTGATGAGAGTAAGATTTACACAGTGCTCGTCTCCCTCCCCTCTTTCTCTCAATTATATTAGGTTTTCTTTGCCTCTTCAAGTGATTTTACCTTGTTTTTACCTCCTTTTTTTTTAGATCTTATTTTACCACTTTTTCCCTCTTTTCCCCAGTATGACAACCTTTTCCCCTCTAGTTCTCTTTTTCATATTATCAAAGTAATATTTAATTATACCCCCAAACTTTGAGTATCCCCCTATTAAAAATAAAGTTCTCAAGAGTCCTTTCCTTTTTAACTTTTTATGCATCTCTTGAGTTCTGTGTTTGGGTGTCGAATTTTTTGTTCAGATCCGGTCTTTTCATTAGAAATAGGTGGAATTCACCTATATCATTGAATGACCATCTTCTTCCCTGGAGGATAATGCTCATTCTAGCTGGATAGGTTATTCTTGGCTGTAATCCAAGTTCCTTTGCCCTTCGGAATATCTGGTTCCAAGCCCTTCCATCCTTCAGTGTGGAAGCTGACAGATCCTGACAGATTCTAATTATTGATCCTCGGTATTTGAATTGTTTCTTTCTAGCTGCTAGCAAAATCTGTTCCTTGGTGCTATAGTCCTGAAATTTAGCCACGATATTCCTTGGGGTTTTAATTTTGGGGTCTCTTTCAGGAGGTGATCGGTGAATTCTTTCAATGGTTATTTTGCCCTTTGATTCTACAATCTCAGGGCAGTTTTCTTTCAGGATTTCCTGGAAGATAGTGTTTAGATTCTTTTTTTCATCATGGCTTTCAGGAAGTCCAATAATCCTTAGATTGTCTCTCCTAGATCTATTTTCTAAGTCAGTTGTTTTTCCTAGGAGATATTTCATATTTTCTTCTAATTTTTCATTTTTTTGTTTTTGTTTGACTGATTCTTCAAGTCTTAGTGAGTCATTCACTTGCATTTGTTCAATTCTTATTTTTAAAGTGTTGTTTTCTTCAGTTACCTTTTTAAGTTCCTTTTGTAACTGGCCAATTTGTTCACTGCACTCTTTTTCCACTTCACTAATTTTATTTTTTAATAAATTGGTGTCTTTTTCATATCTCTTTTGCAGGGCATCATATCCTTCTTGTAAGATACTGTATTCTTCTTGCACTGATTTCAGTTTATTTTCCCATTTATCCTCCAGCTCTCTTTTGAGGTTCTTTATGCAGTCTTCCAGAAAGGCCTTTTGAAACGGGGACCAGTGATGGTCCTTGCTGTTTTTTTCTAGATTTTTGTCTAAAGAAACCTCTGTATCTGAGGTCGTTTCTTTGCCTTGATAAAAGCTGTCTATGGTGAGAGCTCTCTTTTGCTTCTTCATCATTTTTTTTTAGACAGCGTGGATATCTCTTTAAGGTAGGGGAAAAAAAAAAAAACCTCGGCTGAAGACGCTTTGCCCTGGGGCACTTCGAGTTGACTTAAGGTGCTGGGCCGGTAGGGGCTAGGACTATGTCCGAATTACTCCTTAAACAGGGCAAGTCTGCCAGAACACCTGCCCCCAATCAGGGCAGAGTGTCCCGAGTGCCTCAGATAAACTCCAGGTGTTTGGAATTTGGAGTTTGGAGTTTGGAATTTCTTCCACGATGAGCTGAGCTGAGTCCCACCCTCACTTCCGGCCTGCACAGGGGTCGTCTATTTATCTCTCTGCCCAAGTCCGACTAACCTGATATGAAGTTCTCCAAAGAGCCGTGCCCAAATATTTCTGAGTTCGTTGACTTGAAGATCAGTTCAGAGGCTTATTTTATTGTTGATTTGAGAGAAGATAGGAGGAGAGGCAGAAAGTCACTTTTTCACTCCGCCATCTTGGCTCCGCCCCCCCCTTATGTCTTTTTTCTAGGAGTTTGTGAAAGAGAAGTGATAGAGAAAGAGTAGCTTAAGGGATGGATGAGAAAGGGCCAAGTGAAAGATTTTTTCTTATTCATATAAAGTAAGGATTTTCAAAACAACAGCAGCCAAAGGTATAAGTATCTTAAAAGAACGAGAGATGTTGGCAAGACAGGTCAGCTCTCAGGAGGCGGAAAGCCATCTCACAGAGTAACACAGAAATGCTAGAGTGGAGGACATCCCATCAGGACAACTCTTAAATAAACTGAGGAACAACATAAACAAGTTGAACCTCTGCCAGGCTGATAAAGCATTCTGTTCCCCCAACTCTGAACTGAGCACCTCCAGAACTCTGCCATCAACAGAGGGGAAGATAGCTTTGATATTTGTTCTTGTTTCTTATGTAAGTTTTGATATTTATTATGTTGTATTCTATAAAGGATGTGACTGGTTTATCTGTTCTTTTTAAAAATATTGTTTATATTTTTTTTGTTTTCTAGTATATACTCTGTTTTTGAAGTGGTGCAATGTCTTGAAAAATAGGCATATTCTTCTTAAAATTTTGATTTGGGGAGATTGTGCATTCCTCCATGCATTTTGTAGTGTTTTTTTCAGTCTCTTTCCTCTTTAAAGTGAGTACTTTGTCCTGTGATCTCTATGTTGCCAAATCTAATGACCTTTTCTTATTCTTGATCCTTTTTTGAGAGCAAAGTTGGGTGACTTGCCCAGGGTCACACAGCAAGTAAGTGTCATGTGTCTGACATAGGATTTGAACTCTGACTGTCCCGACTTCAGGGCTGGTGCTCTATCCACTGTGGCATCCCAGCTGCCCCCATTCTCTATCCTTCTTGTCCTCCCATTGTCAAATGAAATGTTTGTGAAGCATTTATCGAAGTACCTGTCACCAAGGTACTTAATGACTGCTTATCCCTTGTCTTACTTCCTGTAGCATTTGACACTGTCAGTCTCCCTGGATTTTTGTGATCCTGCTCTTTCCTGGTTCCTTCTGATTAGTGTTTTTCTCAAACTACTTAAATGTCACTCTGTTCTCTATCCCTCCCATTTGCCTAACCTTTCTCAACTTTTTTGATTTTAGTTAAATGATTGATTTTTTCCTTTATTTTATTTTGTTGATTATATAGTGCGTGTCTCTTGTTTTGTCCCTTCTCTAGCATTGCTGAGTTCAGTGATTAACTTGAAATCATCTTCTCGTCTCTTCTCTTTCTCTTTCTCTTTTTCTCTTTCTGTTCTCTAACTCCTGATCTTTAGTCATTTTCTTTTACTGCTCCCTGAGGAAAAGAAAAACTTTAAACAAACATCTTTCCTTTGTCTCCTGGTATTTATTTCTCTTCCTCTCTAGTCTCCTTTGAATTTGATTTTCTTATTTGTTGGCACTAACCTTGTTTTCTATGTATTCTTCATAGGGTTTAGTTGTGGGCTCCTTTCCAATTTCTCTGCTATCACCTCTATCGGCCCCCACATCTGCCCTTTTTCTTTCTGCTTCGCTTTTACAATTATTAGTGAGGGAAACGGTGTTTGAGATGAATGTCACACATCATGGAGAGCCCGACCCCCTGCCCTGACCACTCTCTGTCTCCTTCCCAAAGACCCAATCATTTCATTTCTAGCTCTGACTTCCCACTAGCCTGGGGGCCAATTGCCATTAGGAATATATGCATTTCCTTTTCTTGTGGCCCCTGGAGATACAGCAATCTCTCACAGAAGGTAGCCTTCTGTGGACAAACTTCCTCTTCCTCCAACCCCCAACTAAATCCCCATAGAAGCCCCAGTGATCCACTATAAAGGCATAACTCCTCTGCCAAGAAAATGTTCCAGTTCCCTCTCTGGCAGGGTAGTCCTCTCTGTTTTTTCCTCTCTGTTTCCCCTTCCCCTTCTCCTAGGGGTGCCCTAAGGGGGTGTACTCCACTCCTTTGTGGGAAGCCAGGAAGACTCACCATCCTTATACAATTCCCCCATTGGTTTCAAACCTCCAGGTTTAACACACATTCCATGCTGTCCCCTCTTTTCTGCTCCTTTGTGAAAGCTTCTTCTCTGCCATTCTTTTCCCCAAAAGGCATCGATTAATCTGTCAGAGGATTCATCTCTACTTTGCCTCCTTCTCATTCTTTGTGATCCCCTTAAGGATTTCATCCCTTATGTGTGTTTATCTCTTAAGGGTTCTTTTTTGCTCATTCCTTAAGCTCAAAAGTCAGTGTTTTTCTTGAAACTCTAACCTTGAGATGATGGAAGATATTCTTGACTTAATGACTACCTTTCTAGTGCTTCTCTTGTAGTATTTATAAATCAAATATTCTGCTCATCTCCCTTCCTTCTTTTTGGTTGGAAGGCCTCATCTTTTGTTGAATCCCATTCTTTTTTATTGCTAATTAGACTTAGATCTGCAGAGCATGTCATTTGGGGTTGTAGCTTGAGCTCCTTTGCTTTTCTGAATATATTATTCCATTCCCTCAGATGATTCTTAAGTGAAACAATACTGGTTTTCAAATTTCCTTTTTATTTGAAGAGTTTTTCTCTAGGCCACTTGCAAAATTTGTTTGTCATTGCGCTTGTTAATATTTAAGCACTTGCACGTTTTTACCTTTGCAGGATGTTTCTTTGTTGTTGTTGTTTTCTGATTGAGGCAGATTTATGAATTCTTTCAGTTGACATTTTGTTTTCTGTATTTCAAAGTCCTGGATGGTTTTCCTCTCTTATTTCCTGCTTTATGATATTTAGAATGTTTCAGTTCTCTGTGGGAATCTTGCCTTCAAGTTCAGTCACCATGGCTTGTACCAGGTCCTTCTGTTTTTTTATTTCTCTTCTGACAAGTTTTCTTCCATTTTACTGTTTTGAGGTTTCACACCCATTAATCTGTTTCACAATTCAGATTTCAAATTGGGAGAGATTCTCCATCACAAAATATTTTTTCTCTTCTGCCAAGTATATTTTTAATTTTGGGTTCAGAGTTCCTTTCTGCATTGGGTAGGTGAATCTAACTTTTGATCTCTATTAAATTCCTCATTTCTTCTTTTATGACTTCTCTTTCACCTTCTGGAGATTCTTATTCTATGATCTCTGAGGAGTCCACAGGATTATGGTTTTCATCAGGTATTATCGGTTTATTAAGGGATCTTTGTATTTTCTGTAAAGTTTTATTCATGCTGCTTTCTGTTATTAGAATCTTCTGTGTTGCTTTATTTGCTTTTACATTAGGCTTTTATTGAATTTCTTTTTTTTTTCCTTAGGTGTTTCAGCCGTTTAAAAAAACATTTACTTCCTGCCTTTCCTCTCTCTTCACTGATGTACAAAGCCCCCAAAGCTGAGTTGCCTGGCTGTGTAGCTGCCTCAGCATCCTCACATATGGGGATGTGTAAGTCAGTGGCCCAGGAGTCTGACCTCCAGTTGTTGACTGACCTGGGCTCAGGTGAGTTTCCAGTCCCCTTTCTGTCTAACCAAAAGCAGTCCTGCTTATTCAGCATGTTTGATTCCTCCTTCTAGTCAGTCAATAAACATTTCTTAAGAACCTTCCTTCAGAAGAGGGGATTTTAGTGGAGAATTGGGGGAGATAGGGAGAGGTGAGGGGACAGCTGGAGAAAACACCTGCAACTGAGACATGGAAAGTCAGCTTGGAGGAGTGCAGAGAGGGCTGAGATGTAAGAACACTGGAATGGTGTTAGGGAGTGAAGGACTTTGAATGGGAGAATTTGATGCTGAATTTTGGAACTGCTAAGGAGCTGTTGGAGCCATTTAGTGCATATGGGAATGATGTGGTCAGACCTATATTTTAGGGCAATGACTTTGATGGCTGAATGGAAGATAGACTGGAGTGGGGAGAGACTCGAGGCAGGCAGACTCCCTCCCTGTCCCCCAGCAACTATCACTGTAGACTGGCTGGGAGAAGATAAGAGTCTGTACTAAGCAATTAACAGTTTCAGAGGAAATAAGGTGATTGAGAGATGATACAGAGGCGAAATCAATTAATTGTGAAAGTGAGGGGGAGAGACAGACGGGCAGGCGGTGAGGACTTGAGGACAATGATAACTATGTTGTTTGCCGGGGGCCAAGGATGGTGGTTCCATTGAAAGTAACTGGGAAGGGAGGTGAGAATTTGGAAGAAAATCTCATAAATTCAGCGTGGGATATGTTGAGCTTAAGATGTCAATAAAACACTCAATTGGAGATATCTTCTGACAGTTGGAGATGAGATACAGCACTGAAGTAGTTTTGAGAATCATCACCATAGAAAAGCTGTATGAATGAGAGTTATATCCTTTCCTTTCAGGTTCATCTTCCCAGTCACATCTTGAGGCTCTTTCTAATGGGGTGGGTGCGTGTTTAGGTCCGCTCACTGTTGCCACAGAGGTCCCTACTCTAAGGAGTGGCCCTTAAATGCTGGGCTCTGTGTTGTTGTTCGTGCTGTGTTAGAATTCTTCAACTGATAGTGTCTTTCCTTATATGTAACATTGAGAGGGCTGTATTTCAGTTTTACATGTGGATTTTGTGTGTGTGTGTATATATATGTGTATGTATGTATATATACATGTATATATAGGCACACATGTGTATATCTATACCTACACATATTTATGCTGGTTGTCACTTCCGTTATAACACAAGCTTTTTATAAGCAGGGATTGTTTCTCTCATTTGTCTTCAGCATCTAGTTGGTTAGTTGTCATACTTGATGCTTGAAGAGGATGAAAATGACATCATTTTGTTGGGTTTACAATCTGGTGTGGCGGCCTGTGGCTGATCAGAGCAATAAGAGCCCGGAAGCCTGTCCCACAGGTTTGGACCCCAGTGGCCCACATGAGCACTCAGAGTACAGATGCCTCTAAATCTGCGTCGCTCCCGTTTCTTTTGAGCTACTGCAGTTCCCTCTCTGGTGCACAGCAAGGGGAAAATCAGTACTTGTTGAGTGGTCCATGAGGTTCTCAACTTGTTATAAAGTTGTGTCTTCTTTCCTTTGTAGATTTCACTTCTATCACACCACATTTAGTGCCTAATTCTTTTGAGGTTGAAGAGATCTGTAAACTGAGAAGAACATTTCCAATAAACTGAAGAAGGATCTATTCCTCAGAGCATTATTGGGGTGGCAAGAAGAAGCAGTGTGCCTTAATGCTTATGAAACCCTGCATTTAGGATAGAAATTAGAATTCAACCCTTGTCTGGTTTCATGTTTATTTTTTCTTCCTGTTCAGTTATTCGCTCACGTCCAGGTCTTCCTGACCCTGTGGACAGTATCACATCAGGCGCAATGCTGCTCGTGGAGTTTTCATGGCAAGGATACTGGAGAGGTTTGACATCTCCTCCAGTGAATCGGCTTTTGTCAGAACTCTCCATTGTGACATGTCCTTTCTGGGTAACCTTGCACAGCAGCAGAGCTGATAGTTTGATTGAGCTACATAAGCCTGTCGCTTGTATCAGGAGCTGTGTGTGTCACCAAAACACTTTGGGCAAGCCATCTTTCCTGTACAGACCCCACCCCACCCCAGATGCAGGAGACAAGAGCTAGGGAGGAGTCCAGATAGTGTGCCATACTTGAGGCCAGTCCCTCTGTGCTGCCAGAGGTCTGGGGAAGCCAAGCCCAATTTGGGCTGAACTCAGTAAAGAGAGATTGGTGAATGGGAGGCTTTGAAGCTGAGTGCAGAGTACTGAGATGAGTGGAAGATTTGGACAAGTTCTAGGCATGGCATTCAGCTGCGACCAGGAGGGCCTCTCAGAAATGCTCAGCGCTCTCATGAGAACCAAGCTCCAACTCCCAATGCTTATTGTTTTTTGGCAGCCGTCTTCTGGATTCCGGGTCAGTCAAACTGAAGGGCATCAGCCCTTCAATCCCTCAAAATGACAGTATGACCTTGGATAAGTTCTTTGCCCTCTTGGGCAGTTATTTAAAGGTGAGACTGCTTTGAAAGAGGCAGCTTCTTCGCCGGAAAACTTTCCCTGCTGAAATTCCAGGCCCGGGATAGAGGAAGCCTCCTTGAAGCCCAGACAGTGAAAAAAACATTTTATTTATTTGTGGCAGGGTGGAAAATGCCTGGGCAATCAAGAAACTTGTGTGGTCCCCAGGAACACAGAAAGAATGCTTTCGTTTACCTTATATTTAGTGTCTGGTGATCTCCTTGGGGAGGAAACCAACGGTCCCTGTGGCCTCAGTTTCCTGTTCTGAAAATTGAGTAGTTCATTTTGGATGACTTTTCAAGGTTCCTTCCAGTCCCTTTAAGGTGACCTGTGAGGTCTGGGAGAATTTATTACATATAGATGCCCCAGCATTCAAGACACACACACACAGCACTGGGCACTGGCTTCAGCTTCTTTGTTCCAGGATACTTCTTGTGCCTAATACTTGAGATTTCTCTGCTGCTAGCCAGAGATTAACCTGAATCCACTGAGCGGCAAGATCATGTCCCTCTACAAATTACCTAGCCAGAAACTCAGCCCTGAGCCAGAGAAAGAGCCAGAGCCAGAGCCGGGATGAGACAGAGAGCTAGGGACAGACACAGAGACACACTAAAGATCCAGTTCCTCCTTTGCAAAGAGAAGTATTCATTCTCCTGAGGAATTTGATGGGATACAGATTACCTGGGCTCCTAGCAAGGTAGATTGGAGCAGTGATAAACTCTCTTAGAGGTCTGTAGTGAAAGCTATTTCATTTTCATTTTAATTACAATGAATTACTTGTTAAAGGAGAAAAGTCTGCGGTAGCTCTAAGTCTCACCTCCCAGGTCTTTTTCTGTCCAGGATGAGTTTATAGGCAATCCAATTTTACACTACCTCAGTCCGGGTTATTAGCATATTATCAGTGATGGTTATTCAGTCAGTCAGCCCTGCTCTTTCAATAGATAAAATGACATCACTTTTTTCAGTTGTGGATGCTATGTTGCTTCCAATATTTGTGCAGATAAAAGCAGGTGGGGGGGGATGATCATGAAGTTGTATTTTTATCTTTGACTATATTACTGTCAGGAGCTGAGATTCTTGATCTTATTGGAGATTTTCCACAAAGACAGTCTGGCATAAGTTAAACATAAAAGCATCAAATCAAGTTAACAAAAATGCAGGAATACTTGGAAAGATTTGGCCATGTGACCCAGTAGCCTAGATCTGCTGAGCATTTTATTACTTCCGGTGAGGAAGGGTCATGTTAACAATAATGACTTCCTTTAATTGGTGACAGATGAAGTTATTTATAAGAATTTCTAATTTAAAGGAAGTCAGCCCCAAATAATTTGTTGTTGCAAATGAGATCCATCCTTTTCTGCACTGGCTTATGGTTTACAATCAGAGAAGCAAGGATAACCCACAAAAAGATGAGAATGTCCCTAGAAAGAACCCTAGAAAGAAAGAACCCCTGTTCTTTCAGGGTCCTAGAGAGAGTGATGTTATAACAGAAGGGTCGGAAGGCCTCCACCAGTGTGTTCCACCATTGATTATCAATTGATATCAATTAGCTTTTAGAAATTGTTTAAGTGAGATGTCACTTAGCAAGTACTGAGCATGTACTGTGTACCAGGTACTCTGCTAGGCGCTGGGTAAGCAAGTACAAAAATGAAATAATCACTACTCACAAGAGAAGAGGCTTATATTCCGTTGGGGGAGGCAACAAGTATATGTCAGACTACATGTGGCAAAATCAATGAAGACAAATAGATTCAGAGTACTCCAATACAAGGTAATATGGGAGGGAAAGTGCCAGCAACTGCATGTATTAGGAAAAGCTTTGTGCCCAAGATGGGGCCTGATGGGCAGCTTGAATGAAGAGAAGGACTCTGAGATTGGAAGTGGAGAGGAAGTACATTCCAACAATCTGAAATGACCAATACAAAGGCATGGAGATGGGGATGTCAGATTTAAGGAGCAGGGAGACTAGTTTGGCTGGATCACAGAGTGCACAATGGGGAATCATGTCCAGTGAAACTGGAACGAAATAGTCCCCAAACTGGAGGAACATTCTTCCCAGAACAAGGGGACAGTGGGCTCAAGTTTATTGTGCACATGTGGCAGAAAGGTAACTCTTAGCTCCTAACTGGATATGGTAGAGGCCTTATGACCTTCCCCTTAGGCATTCTGTAGGTGCCTAATTCCTAGAGTTTTGAAGCTGGTTTTCCTCAGTTTGTTTACTTGGCTCTCAAAGACACAGTGGCCCCTGCTATTCCATGGACTGTGTTGGGACATCAAATAAGATGTTCAAGGTTCTAAAGGCACCCTTCTTATCAAGGATGAAAGGAAGCCACAGAAACTTATCT
This sequence comes from Myrmecobius fasciatus, assembly GCA_023553655.1. Lineage (NCBI taxonomy): Eukaryota > Metazoa > Chordata > Mammalia > Dasyuromorphia > Myrmecobiidae > Myrmecobius > Myrmecobius fasciatus. The sequence continues at coordinate 136,677 of JAJPUD010002691.1, read as the reverse complement.
TCTCTTCCCAAAGAAGAGACCACCCTTTTCTCTAGGCTGGCTTAGCACTCAAATTCTCAGGTTCCAAACTGAGCTGTTATTTTTTCCCAAATTCACAAGGCCTGAGTCTCTTCAACCAGTTTCAGTCTGCTTCTTGTGCAACATCCTTTCAACTTAGCCAATGGCTTTCAGTCCTTCCTTGATTAAGGACTTTTAACATCTGTTTTAATGCTTCTACTAATTTGATTAACTAGAGATTTTCTCACTTGATTAAAGTAGTCACTTTAAATGGATTTAAATAATTGATCCAATTGACCCCTAGCTTAAAAATCATATTATTTTTCTTTTGGCATAATAATATTCCATTATATTCATTTACCACCATATGTACAGCCATTTCCCAATTGATTGGCACCCACTTTATTTCAATTTTTAAAAATTTCTGCAAAGAGTGATACTGTGAATATTTTATTAAATTCTTTTATTTCTTTATTCGTGCCATCCAACCCCTTTTGATACATTCTAGTAGGAGGATACATAAATCAGAGTTGGAACAAATTAATCAGTTTTCTTGCATAATTCTGAACTCTTATAACTTTATAATATTATTTTTCAGAGGGTTTGGGGCTAATTAACAACTCTACCAATAGTGCTTTAGCTTGCTTGTCTTGCAAGCTACCTGATTTCATCATTTTGCTTGTTATGAGGAAAAACCTCATAGTTATTTTGATATATGTGTGTGTGTAAAGCTTCACATTTTATTGAATAAGGATCCTTCCATGCTTAAGATTTTGAGGATTTTTATAGCATAAATCTGTTCTATATTTTGTTGGACTTTTAAAATTTTTCTTTATTAAGCCATATCGGGCATGCTGTTTGTTTATCTGTTTATTTTACATGGTTTTTGTTATATGGTTAGTCACAATTCTGTCTTGGCTGAGGTAATAGCCAAGGGATGATCTGGAGCATTATGTTTACTTTTTGGCATCATAAGTTAAGCAGGACATTAATAAAATGAAACATGTCCAGAGTACGGCAGCCAACATGGTTAAGGACCTTGAATTCATGTCATGTGAGATTTTGTTGGCGGAAGCAGGAATATTTGTCAAGGGAAATGCTCTGGGGACCCATTACAACTGTCATAATGTATTTGAAAGGTAATCATATGGAAGAGGAATGGCCCAAAGTGGGATGGGCCACCTTGAGAGTTGGTTAGTTCTTTGGATCTCTAAAAGCAGAATTTGGATGAACTCCTCTCAGGCACACTATAGCGAAGATTTCTTCACTATAACAGTGGAAGTCCCTTGCAACTCTCAAATTTGGAGATTCCCTGGAACAGTCTCGCATCTCCTCTGGCAGTTCACCTCATCCACCATCCCCATTCTCTGTATTTGTCAACATCCCCTGATCTACTGCTTCTTTCCCCAAGATTATAAATATGTCCATCCCCACCATCCTTAAAAAAAGGAAAAGCCTCTAGTTATTATCCTATTTCTCTCTTCCCTTATCCAAGTTCTCAGAAAACATTCTCTCTACTCATCATCTCCACTTCTTTTCACTTCCTAGTCTTCCGCAATCTAACCTCCAACCTCATTGCTCCACTGAAATGCTATCCAGAGTCATCAATGAGCTCTTCATTGGGCAAATCTGGTGCTGTTATCTGTCTTCATCCTTACTGATCTCTCTCTCTGCAACATCTGACATATTATCGACCACTTCCTTCTCCTCTTGGATGTATGCTCCTTCTGCTCTAGGTTTTTGTAACATTGCTCCACCTCCCCCCACCACCACACCCCTGGATTCTTCTTCTACCTGTCTGACCTCTTCTCGGTATCTTTTGCTTGGTTCTTCGTCCATGGCACATGCTCTAACTGTGCTTATACCGTCAAGCCTCTTCTGTTCATCTTTTCCTCTTTCCCCAAATTTCAGCAGTTTAATTTTCATTTCTGTGAATGAAATGTGATGTGAACATATGTCCTCAGGACAAGGAAGATAATGCCATTACAGGTTAAAATCCTCATGAATTATCCTTAGAAGACTTCATTTCTTGAAGTACTCACTCAGCAGCCTTCCACATCCAGCTAGGACACACAAGGTAGTCTGCAGGCTTGAGCATGGAGCATATCTTGAGATACCTCCTTGCTACAGAGGTTCTTCTTCCTGTCATACCTCACTCTCATATGGGGCAAACACTGACAAATCCCATATGTGAGGAGGCTGAAAATGTGCTCCCTTCAGATGGGTGCCCAGTCTTTGGTTAGGGAGTCCCAAGATTGTGGATATTCCTCCTCAATCACTCTCACCAGGTTCCACTCACCTTACAAGATAAAGCATAAGCTGATTCATTCAAATCAAAAATAAGAGACAAGAGAATAATTGGAGATGGGGGGTCAGAATGTGGGGTTCTGCTCCTGAAGAAAAGGAGACTAAAACCCCCTTTGGGGTTCAGTCCTGTTTCATAACTCTTCTCAAAAACACTCATCTTCAAATGCAAAGTGCATGGTGGTTAAATTGAACATTTTCAGTGATAAATCAAGTGACCAGAAGGAGTACCTTTAAAATAAATAAAAGGAAATTGGAATGACACAAGTTTATTCTGCAGCAATGAGAAATCACTGAAAGTAATACAATAATACAATAATGTGTGTGTGTGTGTGTGTGCACGTGCGTGCGTATAGTACATGTCCAAACAGTATATAGCCATAAGGCTACACCCAAAGTGATATACCCTGCCCACCTAAACCTCAATCATTAACAACAACAAAGAGGAAAAGAAATAAGTAACTGGGGCATCACCCTCCCCCCCAAAAAATGTGGGCACATAATAGGCTACCTCCTCCTAACAACAGAAATCTAAGAAAGATAAATAAGTACGATTGCCAAGGAAAGAATAAATAATGAAATAAATCATCTCACATACAGGGGATTGGTTGATTTGTTTGTTTTTGAGAGATACCAACCCACATACATGGTTGTGAAGGAAGAGGGATAAATTGGAATGCAACATGGGTAAGATTTTCAATCTCAACATGTCCAAAATAGGATTACTCCCCCAACCATATCTCTTACTGGTGAAGGCCCTTCTGTCCTGGTGACCCAGGCTCACTGTCTTGGTGCTAATCTTGATTCCTGACTCTTCCTCACCTCACATATACATTCAGTTGCCAAAATTGACTTCTTCCTCAGCTTTAGCTTCTGCTCCAATTGCCATTGCCTTGATAGGCCATCATCATCTCTCACCAAGTTTATGGCGGTGACTTTCTTTATATTTGGTCTTCTTGCTTCACCTCTGCCCTCTCTAGTCTGTCCTCCACAATGCTGCCAAAGTGGTATTCCTCAAGTTCAAGATTAGCCATGGCAATTCCTCTTGAATAATTTGAATGGTTTGAAGAGGTCCAGCCTCTGCAGGGTGTCGGGAAACTGAGGTAAGAGGAATAGGGTGGGTGTCAAAGGAAGACACAAGTCAGTGAGTAGTTTGAATGATGAACTGATGGAAGAGATGCTCTTGTTGCTGCTGCTGCTGCCTCCTCTTCCCTCAAGCCCCCTTAGGCTTTTATTTGTATACTAAACAATGGTTACACACTTTTCTGATTACATATGCATTTCCTTAGGTCAAAGATAGGTGTCAGATTTGCAGTTTACATTTTTCCAGACAATTAACTCAGTGACATTTCCCTGGCGCCTAGTTGGAAGATTCCTTCTAAGTTATGGATTACTATAGCTGACATTTGACACTTGAGGAAATGCTAACTATTGACTATCTTACTTCATGTCTAAATACTGCCTATTAACTATATAACTAAATTACTTAAATGCTAACTCTTGACTATCTTACTTCATGGTTAAATGCTAACTATTAGCTATCTTACTTCATGGCTAATAATAAAAGGTGAATGTTAGTGACTTTTGTAAGTTTACTTGTGTGTTCTTTCTTAGTCCTATGGATTGTTTAATCTCTTTATTTTGTTAGGATTGCTTCATACTTTTGGAATGCATCTATCATTTCCCTCAGAGTAAGATTGATGTCATTAGGACAGAAAACTTCCAGTATTAAGTTAAAGCAATTGTAGAAAGCCCAATGATGATAATTATAGAAGGAAATGCTGTTTCTGCATGGTGCTGTGCACATTCGATCTCAATGCTGTGGCTTTGCCAGTCACTTTAGAGATTGCGGCTCCCAACAATGGTTTCCTGTTGCTTTGAGGATAAAATATAAATCCCTTTATTGCCCCCACCCCATCTTGCCAACGTCATTACACAGATTTCACTCCCCATATATACTCTACGATCTAGCCAAACTGCCTGGGTCTTTTCCTCATGGGACACTCCATCTCTTCTGACTTCCTCTACGCTGACCATCTCCTCTAACTAAAATATACTCCCTCCTCCCCTCTACCTCATAGAATCCATTACTTCCTTTAAGAGCCAGCTCACACTATGGGGCACAATGCACAGACTGCCAGGACTGGAGTCTGGAAGAGCTGAGTTCAACTGTGGCTACTTACTCGCTTTGTGACCCTGGGCAAGACACTTAATCTCTCTCTGCCTCAATGTCCTCAGCTGTTAAATGTGGATTTTAACAGACCCTACCTCCTAGGATTGGTGTGAGGATCAATAAGGTAATATATTTAAAGTGCCTAGCACAGATCCTGATATGATTGTACACACTTAGGAGGATGTGTATTGTCCTGGCGTGAAGCATGTTCTGCCACAGCTCTTTCCTCCCTAACTACCTTTCATTTATGTTGTTGTTAGTCTGGATATACTTAGATGAGCATAAGTTGTTTCACCTGGTAGTGTAAACTCCTTGAGGGCAGGGACTAATTCAATTTAATTTTTCTAATCCCACACAGTTCCTAATAGTTGTCACTTATGAAATGGTTTTTGGAGACTGACCAATTGCCTGTATATAGGGGACATAGAGGAGAGTTGTCTTCATTTTCCCATAATTATTTTGAGATTCCTTCTTTCCCCATTTTTCTACCTTCTCTTGCTTTTTGGGTCACCTCATTTTCAAGGACGGAGAGAAGTACTTAAAGCAATCAATCGCTCAGCAATGTTGGCCCCTATCCTCCTTTAATAAAGCATAAAATATTTTTTTCCAGTAGGAATATGTTACTTGAAGGTAAGGTAGGGGCTGTTTTGGTCCTGTTTTTTCATATTCTTAGCTTAGTGTTTCATAAATGCTTGCTGAAAAATGTCTGTAGCAGCCCTTTTTGTAGTGATGGAGAGAGCCTTCTATACGCAGAGAGAGGATTGTGGGGACTGAGAGTGGATCACAACATAGCATTTTCACTCTTTTTTCTTGTTGTTTTGCATTTTGTTTTCTTTTTCGTTCTTTTTTCCTTTTGATCTGATTTTTTCTTGCACAGCTTGATAAATGGAAATATGTTTAAAAGAATTACGCATGTTTAACCTATATTGGATTACTTGCTGTCTAGGGGAGGCGGGAGAAGGAAGTAGAAACATTTGGAACATAAGGTTTTGCAAAGGTGAGTGTTGAAAATGACCTACTAGGTAAATGACAGTAAGGGAGCATTTATTAATAATTATAATATCTATATAGCATTATATTGCAAGCTCTGTGTTAAGCACTTTACGATCATTTTCTCCTTTGATTATTACTACAACCATGAGAGGTAGGTGCTATCATTAGCCCCATTTTACAGATGAGAAAAATAAAGCAGGCAGAGGTTCAGTGACTTGCCCAGGGTCACCCAGCCAGTAAGCATGTGTGGCCAGATATGAACTCAGGTTTTTCATATTCCAGAACCAGCACTCTGTCCACTGTGCTCTGAGCCCTCTTCTTCGTCCCAGGCACTGTGCTAACTGCTGGGATACAGATGCAAAAGTAAGATAATTCCTGGCCTACTTTGAAAGTAGGGTTTTTTTGTTTTTGTGAATGCCTATGAGATAGGCATAATGCTTTATAGATGAGGAGCCCACAGGTCAGTGAGGTTGACAGATTTGTCTGTGAATGACACGGCGTGTTAATATTAAGGCAGAGTTTAAATCTGGTGTCTTTCTGACTTTAAATCCTAGACTCTATCTGCTCTGTTGTACTGTTTCCCATCTAGTGTCAGAGGATTTCAAGTTGGAAAGGACTTGAGAAGCCATCTTGTCCAAAGTTTGGGTGAATGGAAGCCCATTGGTCTACAGGCATTAGGAGATGAACTTGCTTCCATCTCCATGTGGATATTGGTTTGGGGTGTCCCACGAATCCCCCTCATTCAGGGAGAATGAATGCTATTTGGATTCAGGATTCAGTGTGGTATGATAGCAGCTGCTGAAATTTACAAACCATTAGAGATGCCATTATTAACTGCTGGATGAGCTTGACGGCCAATTTCAGGATTGTTTAGAACCACCTGATACCGAAAAGAAATACAGCCAGAGCCCAAAATAGCTGCAAACCTAAAAATCATTCTTCGTGTTTGTTGTCTTTCCATTGTCAACTCTTCTGAAAGCTGGCACCTTAGCACTTCCAGTTGCTAGGCACCCTTTCAAGTAAATAAATCTTCCCTCCTACTTCTTGCAAGGCTAGATATTTTGAATTCTTTTCCCCTTTAAATGATCTACTCTGGTAACTTAAGGGGACGGGTTATGAGTTCTGGAGTTGGGGGTGGAGGGGACAGGGAAATGGATTTGAACAGAATGAAAATCTCTACCCCCAGATTTTAATAATACATCTTTAGGCAATTCAAAAGAAACTAGACGGAGAAGTTGTGTGTGTATTTCTAATACATATTTGGACGAGATGCATACCCCTCCCAAAATATCGCCTGTGAGATTGGCTCCATTTGGAAAAACCTGACAGCAATGATAAACTCCCCAATTAGCTATTTCGGAGGCACCATCATGCAGTGCAACAAACTGATAGGTTGGACATGAAGTTCAATTGGATTTGGACTAAGTGTGAAGGGTTGGAATTTTCGATAGGCCAACTTACCTGCTTAAAGCATACTTAGGAAATACCCTTGATTCAGACCCAGGAAAGCAACACACTTTGCTGGCTGATGGTGTCACAGCCATTTGGAAATTGGCTAAGGGTATTAATCCGTAGGCTGTCACGAATGCCTACAGGCTGCCTTCAATAACATTGATTTGGCTGTCAAGATGGGGTAAAACATCAACATCTCATACAACCCAATTAAGGCTTTCAGGATATACTACTTCTTGCAGGGAAACAAAAGGTCTGTCTCTTTTAATCTCATATAATTCAGTGCATGCCTAGTATGTCGTCATATAACATTGTGTACATATGTGTGTATATACACACATATGTATGATGTATGTGTATCAGCATTTATACTTAAGTGACCTGACCCTTTTGGGACCCAGCACCCACCAAAGCAGAATATTCAAGCCATCAGTGTGGCAGAAAGTGCCTCTATGACCAGCAGTGTAAGAGTAGTTAGTGAAGGCAGGTCATTCCCCCTGAAAACGTAGATTGTCAGGAATGTTGCCTCTCATGTTTTTCTGGTTTGATGAGAAGACAAGTTCCAGGTAGAACCTCTTAAGTCTCTGGCTGTTCTTTGAGTTGCAGTAGAGTCACTGCCAAATGGGGAGCAAACACCAATTGCAGAATGAGGTGTTCTCTGGAAAGCCATAGCGTCCTTTAAATGGTTCGATGCCCACCTGCCAAGCTTGTCGTTTTCTGCATAATCCTAGGGTGTTTGGGCCTTTGGTAAAGGACTAGCTGCCGTGGAGGATTCCCCCTGCTAGGCTTGTACCTGTTTTCAGATGTTGGTGAAATTTCAGTGATTATGCAGATTCTTCCAAAGGAAGGGTTTTTTTGCAGACTGCTATTGACTGACAGGAACAATTAAAAATGAGGATTGGCAAAAACAAACAAAACACAACTGGACATTTCACAACCAAGGAAATACCACCCGGAGGAAAAAGAACTCTTCCCTATTCGCATAATAGATGAGTGAATTTCATGGAATGATGAAAAGGATGCAAAAGCAAATCTGCAGTAGCCTTCTGTTCTCTGCATTTCTATTCTCTTTCGGAATTAATGGCCCCAAATGGTAGAGGGTGCTAAGAATCCCGCTGTTTTCATAAATCAGCTAGCATTTATGAAGCATTTACTATGTGTCAAGCACAACACTAGATCCTGTAGATGCAAAGACAAAGAATGAAAAAATCCCTATTGTCAAGAAGTTCATATTCTAATGGAAGGAACAAGTATAGAAATAATTGGAAATATACAATACAAATAACGAGAGAAATAAATGCAATGAAGTTAAATCCAAGAAAGTTTGAGAAGTAGAACTTTAGCAGCTGAGGGGATCAGGACAAGCTGACATTTTTAAAATGCAACCTAAAGGAACGGATATTCTGTCAAGCAGAAGTTAAGAAAAGAGTACATTCAAGGCCTGGAAAACAGCTATTTTTGTGGCCAGAGTGATGGGAGATAGAATGTGAGAGAAAGTGGGAATACTAGTTTGGCTGGGTAACAGAATGTGGGAGCAGAGTAATATAGAAATGAGGCATTTAAATTTTTTTTTGTAAATAGTATTTTATTTTTCCCAATTACATGTAGGGCGTTTTCAGAATTCACGTTTTATAAGATTTTGAATTCCATATTTTCTTCCCTCCCTTCTTCTTTTCCTCAAGATGGCAAGCAATCTGATATAGGTTATACCTATGCAATAGCATTGCATGTATTTCTATTACAATGAGACCTTAACACATAAACAAAAGACTTTGTTTTATCCCAGGAGCATTAGGAAGCCAGAGAGTGACATACTCATGAGTGAATATCACTTTGGCAGTTATGTAGAGGATAGAGTGGAGTTGGTAAGGCAGCGGGTCCAGGTCCAACATCATGGGTCTCCCAGCCCTTTGACTTGGACAAAGCATAACTGGATCTGGATCAGTCTGCTCATTTCTTCAGACATCCTGTCTTAGGAAAGGGGGTCCCTTTGCTATTGCTTCTACAGTTTTCCACTGTGCTTTGAAATCTCTGGTTATCCATCTCCACAACTGGTTTCCCATTCTTTGGCTGAACTGTTCACCTTGGCTCTTCTGCGCAAATGTCTCTTTCTGTATCTCAAAGTTTTTCTGGGTTTTAAGTATGTCTCAGGGCTGGAGAGAGAAGGCAGAAAGATCAATTAGAAGAACATTGCAATAGTCAAAGCAAAAAATGATGAAGATTTGAATGAAGGTAGTAGCCATGTGAGTAATAGAGAAGGGATCAGAAGGAACTAGAGATGTCAGTGACTTTGCAAGATTTGGCAATTGATTGGATGTGTGAAAAGAGAAAGTGAGCAGTCTTGGATAATACCAGTGTTATAAACCTAGGAGACTGAAAAGATTGTGCCTTTGACAGAAACAGAGAAGTTGAAAGAGGTGGCATTTGGGGTAAAGAGGATGAATGGAACTCAATCCATTGTGGATGAGGTAGACAACCACAACTAAGCTTAAGAAAGAGACTAGGACAAGCCACATAAATCTAGGAATAATCTACATCTAGATACAAATTAAGATTGGGAGAGCTAATAAAATCACCAAGAGAAATTGTAGAAAAAGAAAAGATCCCAAAACAGACCCTTGGGGAACACCAGAATTTAGGGGCATGAGACAGATGAAAATCCAGGAAAGAAGCCTGAGAATGAACTCATAGACAAGAGGACAATCAGGGAAGTAAATTGTCACAAAAACTCAAGAGAGTAGAGTAATGAAGACAGGGTGGTGTCAAATGCAGTTACATAGGTTGAGTAAGATGAGGATTGAGAAAAGGTCCTCTGATTTAGAAAATAAGAGGGATTGGAGACTCTCATGAAGACAAAGAATGGATTCAATTGAGTTGGATGCCTGTCAATTGTGAAACGGCTGAAGAAGTTATGATATAGGAGTGTAATAGAATATTATTTTTCTATAAGAAATCATGAGCAGGGTGATTTCAGAAAAGCTTGGAAAGACTTACCTGAACTGATGCTAAGTGAAGTGAGCAGAACCAGGAGAACATTGTACACAGCAACAGCAAGATTATAAGATGATCAATTAGAATACGCTTGACTCTTCTCAGCAATGAAGTGATCTAAGACAATTCCAATAGACTTGTGATGAAAAATGCCATCACATCCAGAGCGGATGGAAACTGTGGATTGAAGCATATTGTTTTCCTTTTTGGTTTGTTTTTTCTTTCTAATATTTTCCCCTTTTGTTCTGCTTTTTTCTTTTACAAGATAACTAACATGGAATTATGTTTTAAAAAAATTGCACATGTTATTTCTATATCAGATTTCTTGCTTTCCGGGGGAGGAGGGAAATAAGGGAGGGAAGGAGAAAATTTGGCATGCAAAATCTTACAAAAATGAATGTTGAAAATCATCCTTACATGTATTTGGAAAAATAAAATACTATTGAAAAATTTAAAAATGAATGTTGAAAACTATCTCTGCATATAATTGTTTTATTCCTCTTTTGCATCCCCACCAGATAGAGTAGTGCCTGGAACATAGCAAACATCTAATAAAATCTTATTGTTCGATTGGTTGTTTGAATTTAGCCTTAATTCCCCCATTCGTGGCCAAGCAATTCACCAATCTGCTTCCCTTGGAGTCGGATAAATATCCAGCAAGCCACGATTCCTGACAAAGTTACCAAGACAACATCTCAACTAGACCCTTGCTTGTTAAACTGTGTGATGGGGTTCTAAATGCAAGACCACATTCTCACCTTTGCAGTCCAATTTCCTTGAAGTGATGGCTGCCACTTGGTCTCTACTTTTTGAGATACCTTATCATATAAGATTGTATCCCTATGTGGGGCTGAATACATCTTAATGACTAGTATCCAAAAACAAATACCTGAAAGATATATTCTGACACAATGTGATATAGCAAAAGTAATTTTTTTTTTGTTTTGCTACTGTAGGATTCTCATTAGCTATGGAGAGTGTACTACTTAAATGTATTGGAAAGAAATTCAGGCCACTTTGAAAATCCCTTTATCTCTATAATTACTTAATTTCTAGATAAGATAGGCACCATCTGAGTAGTCCACTTTTTTTTCTTCTTTTTAATCTAATCCATCTTTGATTTGTTTTTGTTTTTGCTTTTTTTTAATAAATTATAGGTTTTGTTTTCCCAATTACATATGAAGATAGCTGTTAATATTCATTTTTATAAGGTTTTGAGTGCCAATTTTTCCCCCTCTCTCCCTTCCTTTTCCCCTCCCCAAGATGGCAAGCATTCTAGATTATACATATACAATCGTGCAAATATATTTCCACATTAATTATTTGTGAAAGAAGAAACAGAACAAAAGGGCAAAACCAATAAAAGAGAAAAAAACAAAAAAGTGAAAATAATGTGCCTTGATCAGCATTCAGACTCTATAGTTCTTTTTGAAGTGGATAGCATTTTCTGTCATGAAATTTTGGAATTGTCATGGATCATTGTGTTACTACAGTGTTTTCTGGTTTTGATCTCTTTACTCTGCATCAGTTCATGTAAGACTTTCTTTTCTTATAACACAATAATGCTCCATTACATTCATATCCCACAATTTAGTTGGTCATTATTGTGTACACATAGGTCTTTTTCCCTTTTTATGATGTCTTTAGATTCTAACCTAGTAGCATTATTGCTAGATAGAAAAGTATGCTCAGTTTGATTACCTTTTGGCCACAGTTCCCAGTTGCTCTCCAGAATGGTTGGATCAGTTTACAACTCAACCAGTCGTGTATTGGTGTTCCAGTTGTTCCACATTTTCTCCAATGCTTATCACTGTCCATTCCTGTCACATTAATCAGTATTGTACTTCAGAGTTGTTTTAATTGGCATTTCTTTAATCAATAGTGATTTTAAACTTTTTTTCTTATGACTACAGGTAGCTTTATTTTCTTCATCTAAAAACTGTTTTTGATATCCTTTGATCACTTATCAGTTGAAGAATAGCTTATATTCTAATACATTTTACTCAATTCTCTTTACATTTGAGAAATGAGACCTTTATCGGAAATACTTTTAAAAAGTGTTGCCCATCTTTCTGCTTTCCTTCTACTCTTCGTTACATTGGTTTTGTTTGTGCAGAAACTTTTATATTTACTGTAATCAAAATTAGCCATTTTTTATTTCATAATGTTCTCTATCCTTTGTTTGGTCATATATTCTTCCCTTTTCCATATATCTGACATGTAAACTATTCCTAGATCTCCTAAGTTGCTTATGGTATTACCCTTTATGTCGAATCGTGTATCCATTTAACCTTATCTTGGTATACCGTGTGAGATGTCAGTCTGCCTAGTTTCTGCTATACTATTTTTCCATTTTCACAGAAACTTTTATTAAATAGCAAATTCTTATCCCAGAAGCTGACGTCCTTGGGTTTTTCAAACAGTAAATTACTGTAGTCTTTTACTATTGTGTCATGTTATTCCACTAATCAACTACTGTTTCTTAGCCAGTATCAATTAGTTTTGATAATTGCTGCTTTATAATATAGTTTTAGATCTAGTACAGGTTGGCCACTTTCCTTGGCCTTTTTCCCCCCATTAGATTCTTTAATCTTCTTGACCATTTGTTCTTCCAGATGAATTTTGTTATTATTTTTTCTAGCTACATGAAATAATTTTTGAAAGTTAGGTGTAGCACTGAATGAGTAAATTAATTTTGCTAGAATTATCATTTTTATTATATTAGCTTGCACAAGCTATTGATAATTTTCTAGTTGTTCATATCTGACTAGACTTGCATAAAAAGGGCTTTGTAATTGTGCTCCTATACTTCATGGGTATGTCTTGGCAAGTAGACTCCAAAATATTTTATATTGTCTGCAGTTATTTTAAATGGAATTTCTTTATCTCTTGCTGCTGAGCTTGGTTGGTAATATACAGAAATGTCGATGATTTACGTGGGTTTATTTTATATTCTGTGGCTTTACTTAAGCTGTTATTTTATTTCCAGAAGGGTTTTAGATGATTCTGGAGAATTCTCTAAGTATACTATGATCATCTATGAAGAGTGATGGTTTTGTCTCCTCATTGCCTATTCTGATTCCTTCTTTTCCTTTTCTTATTGCTAAAGTTAACATTTCTAGTACAATATTGAATAAGTGCTGACAGTGGGTATCTTTATTTCACCCCTGTTTTTATTGGGCAAGCTTCTAGCTTGTTCCCATTACAGACAATGCTTGATTTTAGATAGATAGTACTTATTCTTGTTTTTTTTTTATTTTTATTTTTTTGCTTTTTGCTGAGGCAATTGAGGTTAAGTGACTTGCCGAGGGTCACACAGCTAGGAAGTGTCCGAAATCAGATTTGAACTCAGGTTGTCCTTACTTCAGGGCTGGTGCTCTTTCTACTGTGCCACATAGCTGCCCCAATAGTACTTATTCTTTTAAGAAAAGCTTCTTTTATTCCTAGTATTCTAGGAACTGTTTATTTGTTTTGTTTTTAATAGAAAAGGGTGCTATATTTTGTCAAAAGTTCTTTTCTGCCTCATCATATGATTTTTGTTGATTTTGTTATTGATATGGTCATTTATGCTAATATTGAATCGCCTCTGCATTCCTGTTATAAATCCCACTTGGTTAAAGTGTATTATCTTGGTGATAAATTGGTATAATTTCACTGCTAATATTTTATTTAAAATTTTTATATAAATTATTCATTACAGGCATTGGTCTATAATTTTCTTTCTCTGGCTCTTCCTGGTTTAGGTATCAGCACCATATTTATCTCTTAAAAGGAATTTGATAGAACTTCACCTATTTTTCCCAATGCTGTTTTTTGTTTGTTTTTTTGCTGAGGCAATTGGGGTTAAGTGACTTTCCCATGGTCACACAGCCAGGACATGTTAAGTGTCGGAAGTCAGACTTGAACTCAGGTCTTCCTGACTTCAGGGCTGATGCTTTATCCACTGCACTACCTAGCTGCCCCCCAATGCTTTTTATAGTAATGGAATTTATTGTTCTTTAAATGTGGGTAGAATTCATTTATAAATCTATCTGGCCTTGGAGATTTTTTCTTAGGGAGTTCATTGATGGCTTATTCAATTTTTTTTGGTTTTTTTTTCTAAAATGAGGTTATTTAAATATTTTATTTCCTCTTCTTTTAACCTGGGCAAGTTATACTTTTGTAGATATTCATCTATTTCCCTTAGATTGTGGGGTTTTTTTTGGCATACAGTTGGGCAAAATAGCCCCAGTTATGGCTTTAAGTTGCTCTTTTTTGGTGGTGAATTTACCCTTTTCATTTTTGATACTGATAATTTGGGTTTTTTTTTAAAACAAATTAACCAATAGTTTGTCTATTTTTATTAGTTTTCTCATAAAAACAAGCTCTTAGTTCGATTTATTAGTTCAATAATTTTCTTACTTTCAATTTTATTAATATCTCCTTTGAAGTGTAGAATTTCTAATTAGGTGTTTAATAGGATATTTTAATTTGATTTTTTTCTAGCTTTTTAATTGCATGATTAAACTAAATCCATTCATCTGCTCTTTCTCTATTTTATTCATGTAAGCATTTAGAGATATGAAATGTTCCCTATGTACTGCTTTGGCCACATTCCATAAGTTTTTGTATGTTGTCTTATTATTGTCATTCTCTTGGATGAAATTATTGATTGTTTCTACAATTTAGTTTTTGACTCACACATTCTTTAAGGTTAGATTATTTAGTTTCCAATTAATTTTAATCTATCCATAACTCTTTATTTCATGTAATTTTTGTTGCATCATTTGAAATGGATGCATTTCATATTTGTCTTTCTGCATGTGATTGTGAGGTTTTCATGTCCTGAAACATGATGAATTTTTGTGGGGTTTCCATGTACTGCTGAGGAGAAGGTATATTCTTTTCTGTCCCCATTTAGTTTTCTCCAAAGGTCTATCATATCTAACTTTTCTAAAATTCTATTCATCTCCTTAATTTCTTTCTTGTTTATGTTGTGGTTAGATTTATCTGGTCCTGAGAGGGGGAGGATGAGGTCTCCCACTAACATAGTTTTGCTATCTGTTTCTTCTTGTAACACTTAATTTTTCCTCTAAGAATTTGGATGTATACCATTTGGTGCATATATTTTTAGTATTGATATTACTTCATTGTTTATGGATAAGTATCCTTTAGCAAGATGTAGTTTCCTTTTTTGTCTCTTTGAATTAGATCTCTTTTTGTTTTTGCTTTGTCTGAGATCAAGCTTGCTACCCTCTTTTTGTAGCTGAAACTGGTTCAGTTTTTTGCCTTTTCTCTGTGTGTGTCTCCGCTTCAAATGAGTTTCTTACAAACAACATATTGTAGGATTCTGTTTTTTAGTTCACTGTTTTATCTGCTTCAATTTTATGGGGAGAGTTCATCCCATTCACATTTGCAGATAGAATGACTGTATATTTCCTTCTAACTTATTTTTCCAGTTTATCTTTTCCCTCTCTTTCTCTTTCACCTTGTTCCTTCCTTACTAGTGTTTTGCTTTTGACCATGATCCCCCCTCAATCTGCCCTCCTTCTTTCAGCCCCACACCCAAGCTTTTCTTTTACCCTTCCTCTCCTACTTCCCTGTAAGATAAGATAAATTTCTTTAGTCCATTGAAAGTATATGTCATTCCCTCTTCTAGCCAAATTCAATGAGAGTAAGATTTAAACAGTGCTCACCCCCTCCCTTCTTTTTCTACTGTAAGAGGTCTTTTGTACTTCTTCATGGGATATAATTTACTCAGTTCTGCCTTTCTCTTTCCTCTTCTTCCAGTATTGTCCCTTTTTCACCTTTTTATCATCACATCAAAGTCATCATTCTCTTAACTATATTCCTTCAAACTGCCCTAATAGAGATACACTTCACCCGAATTTCAAGTATCATCTTCCCACATAGTGATGTAAACAGTTTAACTTTGTTGAATACCATGTTATTTTCTTTACTTTTCTTTTTTTATGTTTCTCTTGAGGTTTGTATTTGAAGATCAAATTTTCTACCCAGCTCTAGTATTTTCATTATGAAATTTTGAAATTCCTCTATTTCATTGAATATCCATCTTTTGACCCACTTTTGCTGGGTAGTTGATTCTTGGTTATAATCCAAGCTCCTTTTCCTTCTAAATGATCACATTCCAGGTTTTCAGATACTTTAATGTGGAAGCTACTAAGTCCTGTATAATTCTGACTGGGACTCCTTGATATTTGAATTGTTTCTTTCTGGCTGCTTTTGTAGTATTTTCTCTTTGATATGATAGTTTTGGAATTTGGCTAAAGTATTCCTTGGAATTTTCATTTTGGAATCTCTTTCAGGAAGTAATAGGTGGATTCTTTGAATGAGTATTTTACCCTTTGGCTGTAGGACATCTGGGCATTCCTTGACAATTCCTTGATAATTTCTTGAAAGAGGCAGTCAAGGCTCTTTTTTTATAATTATAGCTTTCAGATAGTGCAATAATTTTTTTCCTGGATCTTTTTTCCAGGTCACTTGTTTTCCAGTGTGATATTTTAGATTTTCATTCTTTTGATTTTTTTTGCCTTTTTCTTATTGTCTCACAGAGTCATTAGCTTCCACTTGCCCAAATCCTAATTTTCAAGGAATTATTTTCTTCAGTTAGCTTTTTTCTTCCTTTTTCATTTGGCCAATTCTGTTTTTACAGGAGCTGTTTTCTTTGGTGGATTTTTTTTTCCATCTGGCCAGTTCTGCTTTTTAAGGACTTGGTTTTTTTCCAATCAGTTTTTCTGTTTCCTTTTCCATGCTGTTGACTCTTTTTTCATAATTCTCTTGCATGACTCATTTCTTTTCCCAGTTTTTCTTTTATTTCTCTTATATAATTTTAAAAATCTTTTTTGAATTCTTTATGGCCTCTAGGCCAATTTATATTCCCTTTTCAAGCTTTGCATGTGGGCGTTTAGACATTGTTTTTTTCTTGTGAGTTTGTGTTTTGATCTTTCCTGTTGCCACAGTAGCTTTAGCTTTCCATTGTCAGGGTTCTTTTTTGTTTTGGGGGTTTTTTGCTCATTTTTAAAAAGTTGAATTCTGCTCTTAAGGTACAGGGAACACACTCTCAAGCTTCTTGCGCTGGGGTCAAGGATGTAGTCACTGGCTTTCTGTACTGGGGCTTCAGGTGCTTGTGGCCTTCTCACTAAGCTAGGGTGCTTTGGGCTAGTTGTGCTTCTTGTGCCTGAGGTTCCAGGGCTGCCAGTTTGCCTGCTGTGCTGCAGCTGGAGGCCTCACAGCTACCCTGCTGTGCTATTAGCTTGCTGACCACTTGGCTTTGGTAGTTGATCTGGACTGTGTAAACCTCTTGCTGACTTGCCTGGATGCTGCCTGCACTAGGCTGTGCTTCTCTTTTATCCAAGTGAGACAAACCTTTCCTGAGGTCCTTCTAGGTTATCTTGGGCTGAAAAGTTGTTTTACTCTGTCTTTTTGTGGATTCTGTCACTCCAGGAAACTTAGGGAAAGTTAAGAGAGGTTTGGGTAACTTCCTGGCTTCTCTCTGCTCTCTTGGATCCACTCCTTTCATCTTTGTCTTTTTCATGAATATGTCACAGATGATAAATTCCCAATATGAAACTACGGACTTAAGGCAAAAACAAAAGATAAAAAGAGGGTTACATCATTTCATGTAAAGCTGAGATGCTGAAAGATCACGTGTCTTTTTTCTTCCCAGCCACTGTTTGAACTTGCTAACAAAGAGGTAATAAAGCTCATTCCAATATGTCTTCCTAATCACTCACTCTTTAATATGACTTTATTGTCTGTCTCTGGTTTTTTCCAGTTCTCTTCTTTTACACCCAACATTCACAGTTGAAGCTTTTCCTTTTTCTTTGACGGCCAATTTCACACATTAATTACTCTGTCTGAAGAAAAATACTTGAAAAGTAATCCCAATCTCTGTGCACATTTTTTTCCTGTCCCATCACCATTTGAGCAAATGTAACATTTACAATTTTTTCACACAGCTGCAAATCTCCATTCTAATCATTTTGCTACCTTCTGAAAAGTTTTGCTATTATCCCTTAATCACTTTTTTCTCCCTTGATGGCAATTTTGTTTTTGTGATCTTACCATCCTTTGTATAGCTTATTTAAACTATTTTCGATGTTGAATTCCCAGACAAAAAGCTAAGTTTGGATGCTGAATCACATTTTTTTAAGTTAAAAGGGACCTGTACTTGAAAGGTACCCCCTCTAAATCATGTTGGACAACACCGACTCATTCTGTGTTTTCTTCCCACGCGCTTTCTTTTCAAAGTATTGAGTACATTGTACAATATACTATGTATTGAATTCCCAGTAATCGTCGTGGGACTTGAAAATAAATAGTACTTGTTCCTCTTCTTGTTTTGTAGACCACTTTTTGTGGGAAGTATTCAAGAAGCATCTTATATAGCTAGTTGAATTAGCAAGCACATTAAAAAATATGACTTTCAGATATATTATAATCTAGAGAACCTTTACTTTTGTCTCTATAAATGCTTCCTGTCACCTCTTCATATTATTTTCTCTATTTAAGATTGCCTGACTCTGTCAGTTTTCAAATGTAGCAGCTTTAGCTGACTCCAATTTTCAACAAAACTGACCTGAAGTAAAACTGTTTCAAATATGACAGTGCTGATTTACAAGCTTTCGTGGTCAAAGGCCCAAGCAAAATCTTGAAACATAAGGAAAACTGCTTGTGTATCTCAAAACACTCTAGTAACTGCCAAATACAGAGGAACCACTTAAATCATTTTCTATGGGATGTACAAAAAATAGTCACTATATAATAGGTATTTTGAACCTGAGCTAAGCCAGAACTGCCAAGAAACTGGACATCCATGTAAATCACTAAAGCTGTTTTCCATGCCAAAATCTCTGTGATATGCCTCCCATCCCCACTGGACATTCTCATCAGAAAAAAAATATGGTGCATGGGGATGGTATATCACATTGAAAATAAATCAGTCTTTAGGCAGTGATTATCAGCAAATTCATATTTGAAGAAAACATTTAGAGAATATTCATTGTTTAGAAAAAATGATCAAGAAGAGCACAGCAAGAAATGGTGGGTTGTCCCCTCCCCTCAAAACAAGGTCATGTAATCATAGCATAACAGCTGAGGATAGCTCTTGCACTTTGAAGGGTAGGTTTCTCCTTTGAAGAGCTACCTTCACTTCAAGGTACTCCATGCCCCTAAAATGTTAACTTGTGAATATCCACTAATGTGAAAAATGACCTAGAGTAGTAAGGTAGAGAACACACAAGCAAAGGCATTTAATGAAATGATGTAGTAAGAAGAAAAGCAACAAATTATTTCTCCTGTAGCCCTGGGATACACTCTCGCCCAAATACAGAGAACAGCATTCGAAAGAGTATACAAAAATAGGTAACACCTAGAAAGGCAGACATGTAATAATACCTATTTAGAAGGGCTCTCATTTTTCCAGTGCTCCAAAGCCAGTGATGTCTCTGAATGATAGTATCATACTGCTTTCACCTCTAGCTTGTGCTAGATGGGCTTGCACCCTACTTTTATTATGGTCCCTGCTGAGGATGACATGAGATGCTGTCCCCTCATTACCTACAGGACATTGCTCCACCATAGTTTCTAGCACGTCTAGTTTTAGACCTAGCTTGGTGATTTCATCTTCATGCAACAGCAGACGTCACCATGCCTTCTTTCCTTTAAGCCCATTTTTACCCTCAGCTCTTTAAAAAAAAAAAATAAAGCAGAACCCTTACATGATCTAGGACCTGCAAAAAAGCCTACCATTTTGTTCTTTCAGATTCTTGACTCTTGGGGCCTCCCACATTCTTAGCAGAAAATTTTCATTTCTTTGGAACAGAAGGCTGACTCCTCCCACCCAGCTAATGCCCCTAGCTTCTACGTCTTCCTTTCAACCTCTTTTCTGCGTCTGGGGCTAGATTCCTTGATGAGAGAGCTTACCCTAATTTTAGTGATTATTTCATATACTTTCCTTTTTCAGTCTCTCAAGGCTGCACTTGAACCAAAACAATAGTAAAGTGACTTAAATACTACCCAATTCCTCTGTTATTGATTAGTTTTTCAAACCTGAAGTTTCTTTCTTTCTCCCTTGTGCTTGCATGGGTAGAAAAAAGTATAGGAAGATAATACAAAAGCAGAGACCAAAGTCATCTCTTTTCGTTGGTAATCGCATTTGTGGTCCCTTTAGAAGATGGACTATGACTATTAACCTGGTTCAGATTCTGATACCACTTGTAGAGGAGGGTGATGGAGAGGCAGAGCTTGGGTTATGATGTTGCATTGCTTCAGAGACGTTCATTCTGTAAATAGCATCTATTTCTCTGAGCAGTGTACTTGAGGATTTTACTGTGACTGTTAGATAACCTGAGAATACTGAAGTCTTGTGCTAAAAGCTCTTGCCCTTTTGTACCTAATACCCCATCTGCAAAAGACTTCTATAGGCTGTCCAAATAAACTCTTCAGGGAGGGAAGATTCGCTAACTCCTGAGGTACCTCCTCCTCCTTTGGGGCATTGCTAATGATTAGAAGGTCTTTTTGTTCTTCAACCTTGAAGCTGACTTTATAAACCCCTTCCCTACCTACTCCCATGACCTTTGGATTTTAATCACAATAATATTTGGCAGCTCAGAGTGCAGCAGATGTAATGCTAGGCTTGAAGGCGCAAAGACCTCAGTTCAAATGTGAGTTCTGATAGCTTCGTGATGTTAATCAAATCACTGTACCCTGCTTGCCTCAGTTTCCTTCACTGTAAAACGGAGATCCTAATAGCACCTCCCTCACAAGATTGTCATTGAACTGAATGAGATAATAATTGTTAACTGCTCAGCACAGTGCCTGACACATAGTAAATACTAGCTGTTATTATGATTATTAACATATGAGTTTTGCTTCCACCCACCCCCAGGGCAGTGACTGAGAGAATATTTTTGAAAAGAAAAGCAGCTACATGCAAAGTACAATAAGGGTTTATGGATGAGAGACGTAGCAGTAGGTTATAAACAGAAGAGCCACAAGAGTGACCAACTGGTCACTACATTATTTTTAGATTGGAGCTGCCAAATGATCACCACTTTGTCTTTCTGCACATTTCCCATGTTTCCTTTTCATGTTGTGAGTAAGGGACTTTCCACTACTACGTTTTACCTGCTACCAGTTCAGCTTCTTAATATTTTTCCTAAATTTTCCCGGCCTCATTTCATCCCATAACTTCTAATGAATAATAACTAATTAGTGGCTCCAGAAAGCCAGTTTTCAGAGTGGTTTGCTAGCTGTTTAAAAAAAAATCGGTGGTTACCACTGCCACTAGGTGCCTTCCTGTCAAAAATAGAAATTCGTCAGTGTTTTCTAAAAAGGGAATTTAACAGACTTGTGTGTTGTATACCTGAGTACTTAATCCCTATTTAAAAGTAATTGCAGCCATGAGGGCAACCAAACCTCTTTTTAAGGAGGGGGTCCAATTGCTCTTTATTTTATCACACTCTCCAAGCACATAATCCATTTCCATACACATTCAGACAATCAAAAGAAATTTGAAGACTGAACAAGGTTCGTAATATACTCTCCCTCATGGATAGAGAGTGATCACCTAATAGAGGCAAATTACCTCGCCCAGGAAGCCATGTGATTTGATTCTTTTTTTTTTTAATTTTTATTTTATTTGCATAACATATGTGTGGGTAATTCTTCAACAATAACCCTTACATAGCTTTCCGTTACAAATTTTCCCCCCAACTCCCCACCCCTCCCCTAGATGGCAGGATATCCACTACATGTTAATTATGTTAAAATATTGGCAAATCGAATATATGTATACATATTTCCAAACTTGTCATTGTTGTGCAAGAAAAATCTTATCTACACAAACGATGTATCAGATAAAGGAAACACAATGTAAGCAAACATCAATCAAGGAGTATGAGAATGTTATGTTGTGGTCCACATTTCGCATCCCTCTCTCTGGGTGTATATGGCTTTCTTCAGTGAACAATTGGAGGTGGTTTGAAACATTTCATTGTTGAAGAGAGCCATGTCCAACAGAATTAATCATTGCATAGTCTTGTTGTTGCCGTGTATAATGATCTCCTGGTTCTGCTCATTTCACTCAGCATCAGTTCATATAAGTCTCTCCAAGCCTCTCTGAAATCATCTTGCTGGTCATTTCTTACAGAACAATAATATTCCATAATATTCATATACCATAATTTATTCAGCCACTTTCCAACTGATGGGCATCCCATTCAGTTTCCAGTTTCTAGCCACTACAAAAAGGGCTGCCACAAACATTCTTGCACATGTGGGGCCTTTTCCTTCCTTTATGATTTCTTTGGGATATAAGCCCAATAGAAATGCTGCTGGGTCAAAGGGTATGCACAGTTTGATCACTTTTTGAGCATAGCTCCAAATTGTTCTCCAGAATGGCTGGATCCGTTCACAGCTCCACCAACAATGCATCAGTGTCCCAGCCCTCCCACAACCCCTCCAACATTCATCATTAACTTTTCCTGTCATTTTAGCCAATCTGACAGGTGTGAAGTGGTACCTCAGGGTTGTCTTGATTTGCATTTCTCTGATCAACAGTGATTTGGAGCACCTTCAAAAAAGCCTTCTCTTATAACAAATATGCATGGTCAAGTGACATCAGGTCTTACCTTGACCATGCCTCAAAATCCATGTCTCATTTTGCAAATCTAGATCACTATTTTCCCACCAAAAAGTAGGGAAGCAGGTTTTGTCACTGACCATCCTTAATCCTTTCAAAGCTGTTTTTCTTGCAGTGTTGTTGTCCTAGTATCACTTGTTCTCCCGATTCTGCTCCCTTCCCTGTGCCTCACTTCATATAAAATTTCCCAGATTTCTCTGAATCTGCCTTTTGTCATTTCTTATGGCACAATAGTATTCTATCACATCTATACACCATTTGTTCAGCCATTCCTAGATTGATAGACATTCTCTTAGTGTCCAGTTTTGTTATTACAACAAAATATGCTCTGCAAAGTTTTGTCCATATCGGTTCTTTTCCTCTTTTTGTCAATTAATTTGTATGAAACCCAAGAGCAATCCTGACTTTAGTTCAGTCCTGTGACTCAAGGTCTCTGCTCATATGGGCTTAAGTCAAGTGTTTTAGTGCCCTACACCTTTCTGAAAACAAGCCCTTGAGAACCAACTGGTATTCTAGTCTTTCCCAGGGCCAAGAGATTATAGAGAGTACATGAACTTACATGAGGATGATTAAGTACCAAACTCTTTTGCCTCAAACGTCAAATATCCCCAAGAAAAAAAATAACAATTTATTCATTATAATCACTGCTATTACCAGGGACTATTACCTGCTTGCAATATGGCACTTGGAAGAAGGAAGGAATGACTTAAAAAGCTTACATAGTGATATAAACCTTACAAACAGCCACATCTGCTCACCTAAAGGACGTGAGATAGCTCAAAGAGGACCTTGAGTTTTTGAGCATCTTACTAACAGTATCAGAAGAACATCAAGTCCGGAAGCATACTTCGGAAGTCCTGAGGATAACTGATCCCAAATATCTAATGACCCTGGCTTGGTGAAAGAGCCAGGTGCATCACTGGCTCAATCTGATTTTCTCAGGTCAGTGGAAAAATCCCAGTTACACCACTATGTGACTTTGAGTAAGTCATGTATGCCCTCCCCCTGAGCCTCAGTTTTCTCAGCTACAAAAAGAAAGTATTAGACTAGATGAGTCTTCCTGTTCCCAAGTACTATGAGTAGAAAAATTACTCTAGAGCACTCTCAGATCTGATAAGAATCCCTGTAGCTTCATCTTCTTTCTAGCACAATAATAGTCTGCTAGGCACAGACCTAATCTTTCTATGTCTCAGTTTTTATGGCTGCAAATTCAAGGAGTTTTACTTGATGACCTCTAAATGCCCTTTTGGCTCTCAATTTATGATCCTATCAACAATAAATGTATGTAAATATCTCATCTAAACAAGAAAGTCAACTCACCTACAAAACGCAGCCACAAGAAAAGCAAAAAGTCCCTGAAATTATCCTACAGTATTTCTTTCATTGGGATGGACTCCCTTAGCATATTGGTTGGATAAATCCATTACTATTCAGATAGCAATATGTGGTAAATTCAGATAGACAGACTTGCATCTGTATGAACACCCTGGAAAGTGACATCATTTTCAACTGGCAAGTTCAGGGTCTGTTACTTTCTGAGTAACATTTCGTAGTTTTTTTTTTTTAATTTCTTAACAGTGGATGGTGGAATCCAAGCCAGCAAATGTGCTATGATGGAAATTACAGTGGCTTTGGAGTCAGAAGAGATCTTGTTTCCAATTCTGCCTCTTACCATACTTTACTGTCTTACTATGGGCAATTCAACTAACCTTCCTGAGCCCAAGTTTCTCCATCAGTTAAAAAGAAATGGGTATGATATTGTCTGTGTTACTTACTTTAGAGGATGATGTAGGTTAAGGACTATATATAAATGGCCAACTCATTAAAAGGGACCTTCAAGAGGTTAAGAAAAGGGAATACTGTCATTTACATAAGACCTAGCAAATATAATTAGGAAAGGAGCCACACCAACCTTTGCTTTGTTCCAGTTGTAAACATGAAGGTGAATGTCATTTGCAACTGGTGAGCTACAATGGAAAGACCATTAAATTTCGAGTCAGAATTCAAATTCCACATTCACACCTTGGCTCTGACCCTTACTTCCTGTGTGGTTCTAGAAAGCATCACACTTCTCTGGGTCTCTGTTTCCTTATCTATAAAATGAGGAGTCGCACTAAATAGCTCCTAAGCTTAACTTCCAAGTATAAAGCTATGATTCCTTGATCTTCCAATTCTTTGTTCTGGGTCGATTATAGCACATCTTCCATCTTTCTCTCCCGACTTAGTCCTGATGTGTAGCATGGAGGTGTCAGGATGATACATTGGGGGAGTTCTTCAGGTTGTCTTTGAAAGTTACAACACTGCTACCGACGTCTGGGGAGAAGAGGTCCAGGATCACATTCTTTGAGGAGGACTGCTGCAGTCACTCCAATGCTCAGGCATTTTTCAAGAATGACAGGGGAAAGTAAAGCAGGCAGCCCCAAAACAGCAAGCTACAGACAAAGGACAAGCAGGACCATTCATTATGCTGAGAAAGATGTGCCGGAGC
Source organism: Myrmecobius fasciatus (assembly GCA_023553655.1). Taxonomy (NCBI): domain Eukaryota; kingdom Metazoa; phylum Chordata; class Mammalia; order Dasyuromorphia; family Myrmecobiidae; genus Myrmecobius; species Myrmecobius fasciatus. The sequence goes on along the minus strand of JAJPUD010002691.1, from coordinate 111,636 downwards.
TGAAAAAACCTGCTGATCTCAGCTCCGCCTCACTAGCCATTGCTGATGCCATTTATAGGAAAATCAGTAAACTGGCCCTCTAAGAAGGAATTGCCAAAGAGAAGACACTTGTTGACATTTGTATGCAAGAGAGGTTCCCCGAATGGCAGAGGAGAGGAAGGTAGAGGCCTGAATGGCTAGGGCTGCCAAAAGACAGGATGAATTGTGGCTGGCAACTTGGAGTATTTACAACACACTGTGCCACAGAAAAACCTGCCTTATCCTCTGAGCTTTGTTTGTACAATGACACCTTGGGAGCACTTGGAGACACCAAGGAGAGCACTGAGAACCCAAGTGGCAGCCTGTGCCCCTGCCCAGAAATTGATTTGCACATCTCGGCAAATGCATGTGGCAGGTTTGACTTTGTCATTCACACAGGTCCAGATGGTGCTGTCCAAAGCCAGAATCTCTGGGCCACCAGAGCAGCATGGAGAATCTTTCAGCAACTCCTGAATCAAATTTTGGCTCCTACAGCCGGCAAATCATGGAAGAATGCCAGACTTTCTGAAGCAGAAAGTTAACTGTATTCTGTGTCTCTTTCACTCTAACATACACACACACACACACACACACACACGCACGCACACGGTTATTTTAAAGAACATTTTGGGAAAACATCAGCAGAAGTTTGGTGTTTTTTTTCTTTTTACTGTACTATTTAGCTGCAAATGATGTTTAAAATAAATGCTTATCCTAGACAAAAGAATAATATAGTCTTGTAAATCACTTTCTTAAACCAGCAAGAATATAAAGCATTCCATACAGCTCATTCTTCTGCAGAAACTCCCTCCTGCAATGACCAATAAATACCTACCTTAAAGGTATTTCTATACAAATGTATGAATGAAAAAAAACATTTAATCAACACTTGCTATGTACAAAGGACTCAAACTCTGCCCTCAGCATGCTCCCAGGTTCTCATGCAAAGCACATAAAAGAAAGGCAATGAAAAGGAGTCAGAGTATCCTGAACTGATTCTGCTCAAGGTCCATATTTCATGAAGCCCACCACCTCTTCCAAACTGCTCCAATTTCTTGACGGTTTAGACAAATGGGTAAGTTTTGATTTTCGTGGGTGGAATGGCCATTATTACTATTTAATCCAGCATACTGACAAGAATGCTAATTACAGTTACAGCATTGTAAACAAAGTAAACTGTTTCTTATCCAGAAGTTTCTAAAAGCTGCTTGCATGATCAGGGCAGGTCCTGATGCCTCCCCTGTGTGTGTGTCTGTGCGTGTGTTTGTGTATACTTCCCCAAGTCTTCATGTCTAGCCCTCTTCTTTCTCCGGTGTTCCCAGGGAGTCTATCTAGGTGCCCAATTTCTAGATGCTTTGTTGTCACCTCATATTCAATATGTCTAAAGTTGTACTTGTTTCCCCAACTCTCCACCTTACTCAAGTTTCTATTTCAATTGGCACTCCTATCATTCTTGCCTTAAAAGGAGTTAAAATCCTTTTGCTTCCCCTTGCCCCATTCACCAAGGCCTGCTGAGCTTTCCTAATCTCTCCCCTATGTATATCTTCCTTTCCATCTCTCCTGCTACTCCTCAGCTCTAGGGGCCTGATTTGAGATGCAGGTTATTACAACTGCCTTGAAACTCGCCTCAACTCACTTCCCTGGCTCTTGTATCTCCTTCACTCCAATTTACTCAAATTATCTGCTTAAAACACTGCTCTGATCACATTGCTCCCCTGCAGAAAATCCTGCAGTGGCTCCTGATTGCCTGCAGAATACAATCCCAGCTCCTTGGCTTGCTTTCCGAGGCCTTTCACAATGTAGCTGGAACCTACTTTCCGACTCTCTCCCACTGTTGCCCTATAATCTGCACCAGGGACTATGCTTGGGTTCTCAATGCTTATTGCTACCTCTTAAATGCCCGTTTTCAATACTGTGCCTTTTCAGATTCAAATGGATTTATCTGGCATATACAAGGCAATTTGTTTTCCTAGCTCTTTTAAAAATCATACCTGAGAAAGCATTATTGTTCTTTTTATAGATGATATGATGAAACAGAGACAAAAAGAAAGAATTATCTCAATGGCAAACAACAGAATGGCATGCATTCATTCAACTGAGTGTTTTCAGACACCTTGGTGACTGAATGAAAGAATGAAATCAGTTATCAACAGATTACTAAGATGCCTCCCTCCCTCCAAAAACCATTCTATGTCCAAACTGGCTAGGTTATAGAAGGAAGCTGTTTGTAGGTATGCATATGCACATGCACGTGTATGTGTGTGTGTGTGTGTGTGTGTGTGTGTGTGTGTGTGTGTGTGTGAGAGAGAGAGAGAGAGAGAGAATAAGAGAAAACAAAGAGAACCCATACATACATGAAAGAGCTTTAAGCATTTAGTCTTCCTTAATGTGATATATCTACTCATTTACTTTTGAAATAGTTAAAATACAGTTCAGAGTAATTGTCTTTTTCATTGTTTTATATTTACTGTTATTACTCTGCTTATAGCATCTGATAAGGTATTTTTTAACTTCACACTTAGATGATTTATGGGTAATTATAATTCTACAGCAGTTTATTATATTTGTAATCTAATTCCCACCCAAAATATGTCAACCTGAAAACTGAAAAAGGCCCAATAAATTCATTAACACAATGCGTAAAACTAAGATGGGACTAGCATCTCTCTATATGGTACTCTATTTTAATGATGCGCACTGGCTCTATTTACGTGAAGTCCAGTTCCACTTCTGAATGCTTTCATGTCCAGTAGCTAAAATGAAAATGACATATTCCTAAGATTAATCTGTTGCTTCTAGTGGAACCCTAGACATTTTACTCTACCCCATTTGGAAATGTTTACTTTTCTCTGAAACTCATTACAACTGTATTTTTAATTAAGAGAACTGGTGGAACATCTTTCATTCCCTTTTCCCACTGTCCTTAGAAAGGTCACTGTGGCTGTTGCCAGATTGCTCTGTACAGAATGACTAGTCAGCCAGTATTCCATGGGTAGGTAAATAGCTTCTTGTCCACAAATCAGGTGGTTTGTCCTTCCTTCTGGAAGAGGACCACGTCATCAAGGAAGTGAGGCCATGACATGCAAGTGAAATGGATTTAAGTGAGGGAGGGCTGGGCAAGGTCACAGGCCTCAGGGAGACTGGGAAGGAAGGTATGCATGTCTAGGAGGGAAAGGGATCTGGGTAATGAAAGAGCCTTGGCTTGGGGGGAGAGCACTGTGAAAATGTCAAGAAGCATTTTGAGGCATTTTCTCTACAAGTTAAGTTATATGTAAAAACAGTCTAGGGGGAAAAACCGAGTCCAGATTTCAGTGAGTAGGTTAAAAAAAATGCCCCTGTTAGGAAGAAATGATTATCACAAAGAGGAATGCTTCATTCATCTCTCCCAAAAAGGATTCATCGACCCCTAAGTCTTGATTCAGCTAATCCATGCAATTTCATCCTGTCAGGTCTTGGTATCAACAATTGATGCACTCCTATGATACCCATAAAAAGACTGTTTAGTTTGCATATCTCCTTTCTTTTCCCTGAGGTTGCATATCTTGTTCATGCTGCCCTAGCTTCTCCTTGGTGATGCGAAGGGAATTTACCTTTGCAGGAAGGAGTTGAAGGAGGCTGGGTGCATTTTGATGAATGAATAGGCTTGGGAAGGGTAGCAGACAGGAAAACTTTCAGTTTCATCTCTGTCTTTTGGGACTACCTTGAGGCAGGGAAATGGGGGAAAATGATGATCTGGAATTAGGAGAGGGGGTAGTAGGCAGGACAAAAATACCAGAGAAATGAGACATGGCAATCAGCCCTCATCCTCTCCACCTGGCCTTAGATATTTCAGGATCTGGGAAATGGTTATCAGATATGAGACAAGTTGGAATCTGGAGGTAGAAGAATTCCTTTCTTAATAGGAAAGCCAAATTATATTAAAAAAGAAATTTTTAATAAAGCAGTTCCACCAGAGTGACTCTGATTAAGAAGTAGAGCAATTTTCATCATGTAAATTATGTTTTAAAATTAGATTTAAATAACATCGCAATACTCTTATGTATCAAGCATTAAAAAGAAATAAATAAATTGGTTAACTTCCCACATTTTCATGAGGTAAAATTTCATCACAAACCATGAGTAATTGAAGCTATGGTGATTTTTAGTGCCTTTCAATTACAGAAATTCAGTGCAATTATTTTTCCTATGAGTTTTTACTTACATGTGACTGTCTTTTTCTAGCCGTATGAGAATCTTATAAAGATCTTTTCTGATGGGCACTGGATAGTAGGCGTGGAGAGATACGAAGATAAATGTAGCATCCACAAAAGAAAGCATGATTAGACATTTTAGCGCATCTATCTAACGTTGTGTCTCTGTCAGTATTGGTAAGCATTATCGATGTCAGTAGGTTACCAAGAGCCATCACTAAACCTCTCCAAAGCCCTTTTGGGACCTGATGCCTCATCTTCTTATGGAAGTGACTCTGTACTCAGCAAGACAATAGTAATGGAGTATAAGCTCTGGCAGGCCACTTAGAACAGACTGAGTCTGTTAGCTAAGATGGGAGAAGCTCTTCATCAGTATGATGGCTACTAGGAAGAATGACTACTTAGGGCAACTCATGAATTAAAGAAAATCCCTCAAAAATTACCCAGTCCCGTGTGGCTTCTTTCTGCTTTCCCTAGATGATGGCAGAAAAAGGGACAGAGAGTCCAAGAAGCATACATGTTTTAGGCTTTCTATAAACATGAAATGAACATTGTATGGCCTTTGTCCAATAAGCAACAATTTAATATGCTATTAAAGGCACAGAACTGTGTCAATACAGACAATCACCACAACAAATTAATCAGAAGACAAAAAGAAGGAATTCACTACTATAAGGAAGGCCTATTGGTTTCATTTGCCCAAGAGTGACAGGCAATGTCATTTCATGAGATACACTGTCATCTCAGTTTGCAAAGCTAATGAGAAGCATAAACAAAAAGACCACTATGAAGATCATTGCAACATGTGTGCCAAGATCTGCTACTGAGTTGGAAATCTGCAAAGGTCTTGACACAATCCTCTAAGTCAACACACACTAGGACACTTGGTGATCTTAAGCTGAAAATCTACACAGTGAGAGACGATAAAAATTATACATTTATTTTGAGAAATAAAAAAGGTCACCATGCTTATAGATTTCTCAGAAATCTCAGGCCTAAATATCACAATGTTCTCTCCAAGAAGGGAGTTAGAAGTTTTAGATATTTATTTTTCATCCTTTACCAGAGGCTCTGCTTGGTTTTCGCTGAGAACAAACATGCTTGCCCAAGAATAAAGTTATCACTTGAAAGTACATCATCATGCAGACTGACTCCATTTTTCATACTCAACAAGTTCTCTACTTACTCAGTTGTTTCTCTCCTCTTATTGGAGGGCTTTGAGAGTGAAGCAAAGAACTTTCCAAATAGCTCTTATTTTTTTTCATAGTATTTTATTTTTCCCAATAAAAGTAAAGATAGTTTTCAACATCCATTTTTTGGTAAAACTTTGGGTTCTAAATATTTTCCCTCCATTCCTTACCTCCCTCCTCCCCAAGCAATCTGATAAAGATTAAATATGTGTAATCCTTTTAAACATATTTCCACATTTGTCATGTTGTGCAAAAAAAAAAACTGACCAAAAAGGAAAAAAAAAACACAAGAAAGAAAAACAAAGAAACAAAAAAGTGAAAATACTATCCTTCAATCCACATTCAGTCTCCATAGTTCTCTCTCGGGATGTGATTGGCCTTTTCCATCCCAAGTCTATTGGAATTGCCATGAATCACTGCATTGTTGAGAAGATCCACCACAGCTGGTCATCACATTATTTTGTTCTTGTTTAGTACAAGGTTCTCCTGGTTCTGCTTATATAACTCAGCATCAGTTCATGTACGTCTTTTCAGACTTTTCTGAAATCAGCCTGCTCATTATTTCTTATAGAACAATAATGTTCCATTACCATAGTATACCATAACTCATTCAGCCATTCTCCAACTTATGGGCAGCCACTCAATTTCCAGTTCCTTGCTACTACAAAAAACAAACAAACAAACAAAAATAAACAAAAAAAAAACCTGCTACAAACATATTTGCACGTATGGATCCTTTCACCTTTTTTTATCATCTCTTTGGAATACAGACCCAGTACTATAGGACTTTTTTTTTCTATCAGCAGCTCTCCTTGGTTTTCACTCCCATGGAATATGGTTCTACGCAGGGTACACTCTGGTACTCCCTCCTTCTTCAATCTTCCTGTTCTATACTGTCTCTATTAGATTGCAAGCTTCTTGTGGCAGGGTCTATTTTATTTTTCTGTGCTTATTCTCAGGACTTTAGCACAGTCTCTACCACATAGTAGGTACTTAACAAATCATTACTGAAGTGAATTGAACTGAATTAGATATAATAAACAATGATGAGAAAAAAAACCTCCTATATCTTAATGGAAATATAAATGACTTGTTACTGAAACGGTAGGCATATCAGAATCAGTAGCTTATGTTCATTCTAGTCACTAGTGTTAGAACCATGGTAAAAATAAAAATCAATTTAGAAGAAAAAGTAAAGATGAAAAATTGACATCGAACATTTAAAATCACTTTGATTTAATCTGTCAAAATAATGCTAAAAATTAGGAAATGGAAAAAAAGAGACAAAAGATATTAACTATCACTGCTGCCATTGTCTGCAACATCTTAACTGCTATAAAGCAGCACCACAAAGTGGAGGTTAAGAATCCAGAAGTAGGCAGCCAGCAAACACTTGATTCTGCCAAGTTGAAAGAAATAGTAGGCAAGTACTGTACTGATCTAGAATCCTCCCTCATTTGTAAAATACAAGAGGGTGATGGAAGCTGAGTAACACAGCAAAAAGTAGTGAAAGCAAAAACAAGTCTAAAGAAAGCTTGGCATAAGACCCGAATGAACCACATCATCCCAAGTACATTCATAGATGAAACTGGCAGGAAACTAATAAATAGTGAGAAAATGGAACAGATTTGTCAATGTTTCTCTAATGATCTATTTTCATTATTGCTGACAGAAGAACCACCATATTTGTATTCTAACACCTTGTTCTCCAAAGTGGATAGATGCCCATCAAGTGGTGAATGGCTAAAAAAATTATGGTACATAAATGCAATGGATTATTATCGTGCTTTAGCAAACCATGAAGAATTCAGAGAAGCATGAGAAAATATATGAACTCATCAGCATGAGATGAAGGAAGCAGGAAAGGATTGATTTCAACAACAAAAATGGAAAATGAAAGAAGATGAACAACAAAAATCGAACTTGTTCCTGAAGAAAGAAAAATATCCCTCCCGCTTTTTTTTTTTTAGAAAGAAGGTTGTAAAATATTGTATACATTGGCAGACTTGGTGCATATGTGCAGTAATTTTGCCAAAATGCCTTTTACCTCTTTCTTTTTCCCCCCTTTGTTAAAAGGAATGGTTTTCTGAGGAGGGGAGGAGGACAGGCTTGAAAATAAATCAATGTATCAATAACCAGGAAACATTACTTATCTACTAAGTAGATAGTTGCTACTAAGTACAAGGCACTGTGCTAAGTGCTAGAGATACAAAAAGAGGAAAGAGAGAAAGCTCATAATCAAATGGGGGAGACAACATGCAAACAAATATAAGCCAAACAAGCTTTAAGAAGGAAATAAGAAATTTTCAAGAAACAGCTGATAGTGTTTGCTACCCCCAAACTTTAAGAGACATGCCAGGAGCAGAACACAGGTCTTCTTCACACAATATTTGTTTGTCAACCTAACCAGGGCCTTGGAAACTATCGGTCAGGAGGGCTTGTGGAAAATTATGGCAAAATTTATTTGCTTGGAGTTCATCAATATTGTATGTCAAATTCGTGAGAGCAAGCTGCTCTGGGTTTTGGATAATCAATGATAATAACGCTATTCTAGCATTTTCCCAGTCATCAAGGGAGTGAGACAAGGCTCCACACTTGCTCCCACACTTCTTAATATGCCGTTTTCAGCAATGTTGTTGGGAGCCTTCAGCATCAAGGTAAGCTACTACCCTGCTGATGAATTATTTAACTTGAAAAGGCTACAAGCTAAGACTAAAGGAAAACTGGTACCTGATTTTTTGTTCACAGATGACTGCGCCATCAATGTGGCCTCTCTAAGGTAGAGATTTTCTGCTGCTTGTGCTAATTCTGACCTACCAATAATACCAAAAAAGCACAGGTTTTCCACTAGGCAGCACTACACCAACCACACATGGAACCATCAATTACAGTTAATGGAGAAATTTGGAACACTGTGGATAAGTTCTTTTGTCTTAGCAATTATACTCTCTAGGGATGTTCACACAGATGATGAAGTTGATACACACATTGCCAGAGCTGGCTCAATATTTGTGTGGCTCCAAAGCAAAGTGTGGAAGACAAGAGGTATTAGACTGACTACAAAACTGAAGGTCTACAGAGCCCTTGTGCTGACCTCATTGTTCTATGTCTGTGAAACCTGCATAGTCCACCAGCACCAGGAAAATGGAAATGTTTCTTTGTGAACTGTCTTAGGAAGATTGTGAAGATCACATGGGAAGCCAAGGTACCAGACATCAATGTCCTTTTTGTGAGCTAAACTGCCAAGCACTCAAACTCTACTATGGAAAAATACAACTCTGAAGGACTGGCCATGTTGTCTAAATGGCAAACATACATCTGCCTAAAAGACTATTTCACAAAGAACTCACACCAGTCAAGTGCTCACATGGTGATGAGAAGTGATACACGGACACTCTCTGAGGAACTCTGGAATCGGTTGCATGACATGGGAAAATGCTGGTAAAGGACCACTCAGCATGTCAGAGTCACGTCAAAGAAAGTGCCATGCTATACATGTGAGGAAGAACTGCAGCAGCTCACAAGAAATGCGAGATGAGCAAATTTAGGAACATCTGCATTTCAAATGTTCACATCGACTATTTGTGCCTGACCTGTGGTACAGCATCGGCAGCCTAAGCTCATGATAGTGTCACCAGCCATAGCTAGATACACTGTACCTTGATTCCAACAAAATAATACCATTTTGGCACTCTTTGAGTGAACAACAGTGATAAACCAGGAAATAATTACCAGAGGAAAGGCACTAGAATTAAGAGGGACTGGGAAAAGCTGTCTATAAAATGAAGATGATGTAAAAAATGTCATTAAAATGTTTAACAAATAATGGAGAAGACCTTTAAGAAGATGAAATCATTGGCTGGCCCATACTCCACACATATTGAAGAAAGCGATGCAAGCTGGATAGAGGGGGCCCAACTTGCAAATACTGAGGGTGCAAGAGGAAAATCCCAATAAACACTCCTTAAAGGAAATGAAAACAACAAAAATATCCTCTTCTTTACTGAGTTATTTTGAGAATGATTTCTAGGAGAACAAAGGGTATTATGTGGGAAACAGGTGAATTTGGAATCAGGAAGACCTTAGTTCAACTCACATACTACCCATGTGATCCTGGGCAATCCACTTAATCTCTCTGGGCCTCAGTTTCCTCATTGTGAAGCACGTTTTGAACCTTATAAAGCTTTATAAATACTAGCTACTATTAATCCAACAGATTTTTTTCCACTGTCACACCTGCCTGAAAGGAACTGCTTATTATTTATTGTTTACAAAAAATCATTTGATTCAGCAGAACAAGATGCCATTTTAAAAACTGTAACTTTTGTACTGACATCCCCTTCATTTCCTGATGCATCCTTCTGCTCTCCTCGAGCCAGAAAATTCATCCTCATAATGCCTTTGGAGAAACAACTAGGTAATGTAGGAGAAAGAGGACTGGGCCTGGAGTCAGAGGAAGAAGAGAGAAGACAGCAAATATTTATTGAGCACGTACTATGTGTCTAGCATTACATTAAGTGCTTTACAAATATTATCTCATAAGAAAACTACTGAATTAATAAATAAAACTAAGAGTTGGTTTTATGAAAAAACAACAAAATAGAGAAGCCTTTAGTTAATTTGATTAGAAAAAGGAAAGAGGAAAATCAAATTGTTAGTCTCAAAAATGATAAGGGAGAACTTTCCACCAATGAAGAGGAAATTAGAGCAATAATTAGGAGTTACTTTGCCCAACTTTATGCCAATACATTTGATAATCTAAATGAAATGGAGGAATATCTACAAAAATATAGATTGCCCAGGTTAACAAAAGAGGAAATAAATTATTTAAATAGACCCATTTTAGAAAAAGAAATAGAATAAGTATTAATCAAATCCCCAAGAAAAAATCTCCAGGGCCAGATAGATTTACATGTGAATTCTACCAAACATTCAAAGAACAATTAATTCCAATACTATACAAACTATTTGAGAAAATAGGGATAGAAGGTATAGGGCCAAATTCCTTTTATGATACACATACGGTGCTGATAGCTAAACCAGGTAGGGTGAAAACAGAAAAAGAAAACTACAGACCAATTTCATTAATGAATATTGATGCAAAAATCTTAAATAACATATTAGCAATGAGATTAGAGAAAGTCATCCCCAGGATAATACACTATGACCAAGTAGGATTTATACCAGGAATGTAGGGCTGGTTCAACATCAGGAAAACTATCAGCATAATCAATTATATTAATAACCAAACTAACAAAAATCATATGATTATTTCCATAGATGCAGAAAAAGCATTTGATAAAATCCAACACCCTTTCTTATTAACACCACTAGAGAGTATAGGAATAAATGGGCTTTTCCTTAAAATGATCAGTAGCATCTACTTAAAGCCATCAGCAAACATCATATGTAATGGGGACAGACTAGAACCACTCCCAATAAGATCAGGAGTGAAACAAAGCTGCCCACTGTCACCATTACCATTTAATATTGCATTAGAAATGTTAGCTTTGGCAGTAAGAGAAGAAAAAGAGATTAAAGGAATTAGAGTAGGTAATAAGGAAGCCAAATTACCACTCTTTGCAGATGACATGATGGTATACTTAGAGAACCCTGGAGACTCAACTAAAAAACTACTAGAAACAATTCTCAACTTTAGCAAAGTTGCAGGATACAAAATAAATCCACATAAATCAGCACTATTTTTACATATTACCATTATATATACACACACACACACACACACACACACACACACACACACACACACACATATTCAGCAGCAAGAGATACAAAAAGAAATTCCATTCAAAATAACTGTCAATACTATAAAATAGTTGGGAATCTATCTGCCAAGGAAAAGTCAGGAACTACACGAACTAAACTACAAAACACTTTCCACACAAATAAAGTCAGACCTAATCAATTAGAAAAACATCAAGTGCTCATGGGTAGGCCGAGAGAATATAATAAAAATGACAATACTACCCAAACTAATTTACTTATTTAGTGCCATACCAATCAAACTCCCAAGAAATTATTTTACAGATCTAGAAAAAATAGTCGCATAGTTCATTTGGAAGAACAAAAGGTCAAGAATCTCAAGGGAATTAATGAAAAAAGGTTGATGAGGGTGCCTTTACTGTTCCAGATTTAAAATTATATTATAAAGCAGCAGTCATCAAAACCATTTGGTACTGGCTAAGAAACAGAGTAGTCGATCAGTGGAATAGGATAGGATCACAGGACAAACTAGGCAATAACTATAGCAGTCTAGTGTTTGATAAACCCAAAGACGCCAGCTTTTGGGACAAGTACTCAGTATTCAACAAAACCTGCTGGGAAAATTGGAAACTAGTATGGAAGAAATTAGGGCTTGGCCCACACCTAACACCACACACCAAGATAAGATCTAAATGGGTTCATGATTTAGACATAAAGAGGGACTTTGTAAGCAAGTTAGAGGAACATAGAATAGTTTACCTCTCAGACCTGTGGAGAAGGAATGAATGTGTCCAAAGAAGAACTGGAACTCTTAATTGAATATCAGCTAGATAATTTTGAATATATTATGTTAAAAAGTTTTTGTACAAACAAAACTACTGTAGACAACATTATTAGGGAAGCAATAAACTGGGAAATCATTTTTACATTTAAGGGTTCTGATAAAGGCCTCATTTCTAAAATATATAGAGAATTGTCTCATATTTATAAGAATTCAAGCTACTCTCCAATCAATAAATGGTCAAAGGATATGAACAATTTTCAGATGATGAAATTAAAACTATTTCTAGTCATATGGAAAAGGTGCTCCAAATCACTATTGCTCAGAGAAATGCAAATTAAGACAACTCTGAGGTACCACTACACACCTGTCAGGTTGGCTAAAATGACAGGAAAAGATAATGACGAATGTTGGAAGGGATGTGGGAAAACTGGGACACTGATACATTGTTGGTGGAACTGTGAACAGATCTAACCATTCTGGAGAGCAATTTGGAGCTATGCTCAAAAAGTTATCAAACTATGCATACCCTTTGACCCAGCAGTGTTTCTATTGGGCCTATATCCCAAAGAGATCTTAGAGGAGGGAAAGGGCCCCACATGTGCAAGAATGTTTGTGGCAGCCCTTTTTGTAGTGGCAAAAAACTGGAAATTGAAAGGATGCCCATCAATTGGAGAATGGCTGAATAAATTATGGCATATGAATGTCATAGAATATTATTGTTCTGTAAGAAATGACCAGCAAGATGATTTCAGAGAGGCCTGAAGAGACTTGCATGAACTGATGCTGAGCGAAATGAGCAGAACCAGGAGATCATTATACACAGAAACAAGAAGATTATATGATGATCAATCCTGATGGACATGGCTCTCTTCAACAATGAAATGTTTCAAACCAGTTGCAATTGTTCAGTGAAGAAAGCCATATACACCCAGAGAGAGGGATGTGAAATGTGGACCACAACATAACATTTTTATGCTCTCTATTGATGTTTGCTTGCATTATGTTTTTCTTCTCAGATTTTTTTCTCTTGTACATCCAACTTTTCTTGCACAGCAAGATCACTGTAAAAATATGTATACGCATATTTGATTTGTCAAGTATTTTAACATAATTAAAATGTAGTAGACTTCCTGCCATCTAGGGGAGGGGTGGGGACTAGGGCGAAAAATTTTAACAGAAAGCTTGGCAAGGGTCATTGTTGAAAAATTACCCATATATATGTTTCGCAAATTAAAAGCTTTAATTAAAAAAAAAACAAAAAACAAATATTATCTCATTTGATCCTCACAATAACCCTGGGAGTTAAGTGACTTGCCCAGGATTACACAACCAGGGAATGTCTGAAAGTAGATTTAAACTCAGGTTTTCCCAACTCTATTTCCTGACTCTACTGTGCCAAAGAATCATCATTGAGGAATTTTAGGCTCACAAAATGAGGTGAGTGGATCACATGAGGAGAGCTGGGGATAACAGGTAATCTCAATGCCACAATAGTACCCATGTATACTCAAAGACCTAGAATTAAGAGAGACCAGGAAAAGCTGTCTATAAAATGAAGATGGGGGCAGCTAGGTGACGCAGTGAATAGAGCACCAGCCCTTAAGTCAGGAGGACCTGAGTTCAAATGTGGTCTCAGACATTTAACACTTCCTAGCTGTGTGACCCTGGGCAAATCACTTAACTCCAATTGCTTCAGCAAAAAGCAAAAATTAAATAAAATAAAATGAAGATGATATAAAAAACATCATTAAATATTTAACAAGTAATAGAGAAGACCTTTAAGAAGATGAAATCAGTGGCTGGCCTTAGGGAATTGATCCTCTCTATAAGATTTATGAAACAACATGGATGAGAAGGACACAAGTCAAGAAGGCCTGATGGGTTTGCACAGATGGTAAGAAGACTCACATCTGTAACACAGACTCATATCTCCACTGAACTACTGAGATACACGCATACACATATACATATATATGTGTATATATATACATATATATATCTGTATATGTAAAGTCTATTTCAAATGTAGGCATAACTAGTTTAACAAGAAATACAGCAAAAAAGAAGTATGAAAATGACTAACTCCTCAAAGCATTCTGGGAATGATATATCTCCCTGTACTGACAGGTGCCCTGAAAACTGAAGGGCCTTTCCAGTATAGCTATAAGAGTACCACCCTTGCCATTCATTCTCAGTCATGGTATAGATTTAGCCAAAAAAGGATAAACAAAATGAGACATATTAGAAAAAGAAAGTTTCTTGTAAAACTATAAGTAGAAAAAAATTAAAAATACAAATTGTCAACAAAGGGACAAATGATACAAGAATTAGTCTCTGTATGGTCCTAAGGATTATGTCATAAGCTTGCCAAGAGGCTGGGGGACTGGTGGGGGTGATGATGGGGACAGGGTGGTAAAGAGACAAGAAGAGATGGAGTACTTCCCATCTCATCTGTTATCGTATTGGAAGAATTGCTACTTTGTGCTTTTGCTCCTGATGACTTTTAGAGAAAGGAATGAAAGCAACTTCCCTCAGTAAGTTGTCAATGTTAGCAGGTATAAAAGTCAAGTGGGGATTTAGAAAGGGAAAAGAAAAGAAAATCAATTTAAGTAAGACCAAAGACACATTTTAGACCCAATCCCTTGGGTACAGTTATTCCATGTCTAAATATTTCTATACTGCATAGCTAAATGTTTGCATCTTTAACTTTAATATCTACCTGGGAAAAGGTCAGCTAATGAATTAAACATGTACACAGTACTTCCTTGTCTTGCTCCACCATTTCAGAGAGATAATTCAAGGGAGAAAGGAATGAAAGCAAGATTCATAATCAAACAGGCAGCACTGCAAATTCTAAGGTTGAAAAGGAGAAAAAAAGTGAACTTTGTTTTCCCGGGGAGAAAACATAGACCATTTGCCACAAAAATAAACAAATCCCTATCCCCTTTTTGTCTCATTTAAAATGTTTTAAGAATGTTCTGTAAGAAATGACCAACAGGAGGATTTCAGAGAGGATTGGAGAGACTTGCATGAACTGATGCTGAGTGAAATCAGCAGAACCAGGAGAACATTATACACAGCAACAAGACTATACGATGATCAATTTTGATGGACATGGTTCTCTTCAACAATGATGTGATTCAAACCAGTTGTGCTGCGATGAAGATAGTCATATACATCCAGAGAGAGGCCTGTGGGAACTGAGAGTGAACCACAACACAGCATTTTGACGCTTTCTGTGAATATTTCCATGCATTCTGTTTTCCTTCTTAGGTTGTTTTTTTTCTTCTTCTCTTTCTAGATCTGATGTTTCTTGTGCAGTAAGATAACTGTATAGATATGTATACATGTATTGTACTTGTCATATAATTTATCCTATCTAGCATGTATTAGATTACCTGTCATCTAGGGGTGGGGGGCGGGAGGAGGGAAAGGAAAAGCTTGGGAAAAAAAGTTTTTTTGCAAAGGTCAATGTTGAAAGGTCACTCATATGTTTTGCAAATAAAAAGCTTTATTAAAAAAATAAAATAAAATAAAATAAAATAAAATGTTTTAAGAATGGCCAACAGTTTATGAACTCATGTAGATAAAAACAAACAACAAATTCAAATTTTGTTGTTTATTCTTTTTTTTTTAAACTAAATTTAGTGAAGCCAGTTGTAAATGTGAGAATGGGGAGAGGGATAGGATTGGGGCAGAAGCTTGGTAATCAGTTTCTTTTGCTGTTTCTTCAGCCATGCTATGCTGGCTAAGGGAGTGGGAGACCATTCTCTTATGTCTCTCCTTCCTCTTTTTCTTGGTGATCTCCAAGCTGATGACTCCCAGACTGACTTATCCAGTCACATGTCTTTACCGAGCTCCAGTCTCATGTAACCAACTGGATTTCACATAGGTATCTTAAACTCACTATGTCCAAAACAGAACCTGTTTTCTTTCCTGTCAAAACCTTCCCTCCTCCCAAACTACTTCATTACTGTTGAGGACACTGCCATCCTCCTAGTCACCCAGATTCATCCCATATATGTCATCACTTGTCAAATATTTTTGCTGATACCTATACAAGGTATTTATTCTATGGTGATCATCCTCAGTCAGATCTTTCAGTGCCTCTCATCTCGGAACACTACAAGAACCTTCCATTTGGCCCCAACTAGGCTCCCTCCCCAGTCCAATCTATTCTCCACACAGTTGCCAATGTGATCTTCCTAATATGGAAGTCAGATCATGATCCACTGTTCCCAAATCAATAATCTCCAGGGGCTCCCTGTTACTTGTAGGAGCAAATATACTCCCTGTTTACCATGCAAAGCCTGTCACTGCTTGGTTCCGTTCTGTTACTCCAAGCCTTATTACACATTACTCTCCTTTATTTACTTTATAGTACAGCCAAACTAGCTTTCTTACTGTTCCTCATAAGATGTCCTCCATTCCCACTCCATTCCTCTCATCTTTGTGTCCATTCCGTGACCATCCTCCAGGGCTTGGAATACCCAGAGGTTCATCTCTGCCTTTTAAAATCATCATCTTCATTCAAGGCTATGCTCAAGCATCAGTTTCTTGGTCCTCCCTCAAGAAGGCCAGTTGTAAAATTTTCAAAGTGAACATTTACATCTCGAGAAATTAGTAAGCTACAAATCAGGGCTTGATTTATTGTGTTGCTGATTGCAGAGACTTCAGCAATTGATGAAGAAAGTGTTACTAATGATGATTAAACTTTAAAATGAGCCATGCATAGATTTCCTCCCAGACAGCCTGTTACTGAACTAATCCCAGAATCCCCCCTGCTTTCCTCTCCAGATTGTAAACTCCTAGTGAGCAGGGATTGTTGTTTTCCCCACTTTGTATCCACATCACTCAATTCAGTGCCTCCACAAAGTCAGGTGTGCTGTGAGCTCAAATAAAAAAATGAATGAAAAACACTACACAAATGCCAATTGTTGTTTGCTAGTGGTGGTGGGTTCTGGACCTTGACTCCCTTAGCCTTGTACTACATTTTTGCTGAGCCCAGAGCAATGCTGGTAAGGGTTTAACAACTAAGCTCTCCCAGGGAAAGCAAGTATGCACACAGACTTTTAAGTTGGACTTTTTTTTTAAAGAATATAAAACTTTTTTTTTGTCTAGTCAATCAACTAAATAATAAATTAAGTCCAATTTACAGCTTGGTGGATTTCTGAGGTGTCAGTGCTCACCAGAAAACTGAACAGTCAGTTTGACCCTTCTAGCTGGCTTTGGCACATCCCTGTATGTTGTACTGCCTCATGCTTGTTGATTAAGGAAAATGAGAATTTCAGGAAAACACTAAGTGCGAGAAATAATTACCACAGAATCACATGAGTGACCATGAAAATGAAGGATTGGTTGAATGAAGGAAAAATCATCTGTTAACTCTTTACCAAAGACCAGACAATCCAATCCAATGAAGATTTATTAAGTACCAACCATGGGCCAGGTAAAAGAACAAGTTTCAGCCTGAAATGATACCACCTATACCCGAGTAGGAAAGAAATGTATAAGCATAAAAAAACCCCATCAATTCCAAATAACTGAGCCAAAGTGTTAGCTGAATTTCAATTCAATTCAGCAAACATTCTGGATGTGCTAAGGGTCATAAACTTGAAGCTGGAGGCCACTTTCAAATACCTCGTCTTATATTTACAGAATCAAGGAGAGGATTCATGCTTTTGAAAATGCAAGTTATAAGAATGGAGATGTTGAGACAGACCTTAAGTAAGCCTCCTTGTATATCTAGCACTAAGGAAATGATGCTAGGCCCATGAGTCTGGGGCATCTAAGGTCAAAATAGACCTTTTGCTCTTCATTCACACAT
The DNA here is from genome assembly GCA_023553655.1 of Myrmecobius fasciatus. Taxonomy (NCBI): domain Eukaryota; kingdom Metazoa; phylum Chordata; class Mammalia; order Dasyuromorphia; family Myrmecobiidae; genus Myrmecobius; species Myrmecobius fasciatus. The sequence goes on along the minus strand of JAJPUD010002691.1, from coordinate 93,903 downwards.
ATGAGCCAGACAGGGTTAAGCCCTGTAGAACCTAGCCTCTTATGACCGGGGTTAGTTTCCCTTTTCTTTCGGACCCATCACATCCCATGCCCTGGTGCCCCAGGGGAAAATGGCTAGTTTGGTTGATGTCTGGGGTCCCCACAAAAAGAAAACAGGGAAGGCTAAAAGCATTCTTTGTATAATATGAATCACATACAGGCCAAGTATTTCTTTTCTGCTCACAAAAAAAGAAATGCTAAACACCAAACTCTGGAGCACACTGACTGAAATACTTGGAGTCACTGTTATGTTCTTTGAGACTTAAGAGAGATTTAAACATACTAAACAAGCTACAGCACTACCTCCCGTTTATATTGCTCTGAGATTTGAGACTTTAAATTCAGAAGTTGGAATTCTGAATGGGTCCTACTGTTTCTCCTCCCCTCCACACCTTTCCCTCAAAGTCCATGTCTACTGGTCAGCTAGACCAGAGCTTGGACTCTTCTTGTTGGTGAGCATCTTCTCTTAAGAAGTCTGAGAAACACTGGAGTAGAGTTTGGTTGGTTAATTAAGGGGTTGCAAAAGGAAAGAAGGGAGAATGTAGCTAGGAGGAGGTTGATGGCCTAGGAAGGAAGGGGTGGGAGAAATGAAGGTCACAGTTAAGATTAAGAATAAAGTTTAGGAATTAAAGGTTATTGGAAAGGGGGAATGATAAAATATGGTCAAATAAAGAATTCTGAAATTTATCAACATGGAATTAAAGCACTTGTGGGTGATGACAAGGGAAGGTCAATGGTATGATCTGCACGTGTAGCCAAGGTAGAGTAGAGGCATATCGTTTAGGTTATAAGAGTTGGTTTGGGAAGTATGTCAGTCTTATGGAAAGGAGTTGTCTGGGATTTTTTTTTCTCAGGTGTGAGTATGCTGTTTTGGGGCCTGACAACAGGAAGGATGATCCTATGATCTCTTTGTTGTCTATTCCCAGATACAAGGAGGCAAGTTCCTGGAACAGTACCTGGCACATGGTTGGCGCTTACTAAGTGTTAACCAACTTGAACTAAACCTTGATGTACTCATTGGATGGTTTGCCTGTCCATCAGTATACCAAGCTGGATCAAATATATTTTTCATCCACTTTGTTTCACTACAGTGCACGGCTAAACCAATCACTTCACCTAAAACTTGGCCCTGTCAACTTGAATGTGGTCTTCCATAAAGAGAAGCAATCACTTTTCACTTCATTTGAGCTTTAGCCACAGTGATGAAATTCTATCTATGTATCCAATGAGAGACAAAAACCGATTTTTTCTAGACAGTTTCAATTTAAAAAAAATTCCAGCATTTCAGCATGATAGTGTATACATAAGTCTACAACAGAGACATAATCCTGGACTTTAGAGACCTTCAATTCTAATGTTGCCACCTGAAGGATGAATAGAACTGCCTGACATTCTAGAAGGCTATGGAACCAGATTGAGACAAAAACTTTCAAATGGTCAGTTGGGATTTGAGGGTCCATATGAAGAAGAGAGTTAAAAGACCAAAATACATTATTACATCTCTGATGGCAACTGCTCATGGGTTTGAGGTAAATGACCTCTTCCAAGAAGACCATTTTGCTCCCTACTGAAATAATTTACTTCTAAAAGATACCAAATTCAGTATCATTAAGCTTTAGAGGAGTTGCTTTTTTCTATTAGAATCAAATCACGGATGGCGAACTGCGGACAGCTTTCTCTGTGAACTCCCTCCGACATTCCCCCAACCCAGACAAAGTAAGCTTTAAAACTTGTTTCCGAGTGAGGTCCTCGCCAAGCATTTGGACTACAATGCACTTCTATAAAAGATCTACCTTGAAAGAACTCCGGAGAAGGTTAGCCTCAGGGGAAATCGAACGCTGGTCGCGATCGGACTCCAGCCGGGGCGGAAGTCAGGGCTGCGATAGAGGGGCGGATTTTGGGCACCCAGGAAGCCCCTGGGAGACGCCTGGGCCACTTTGCTCTGCTTGCGGGCAGGTGCTTTGGCAGATCTGCCTTTGGAAGGGGGTGGATGAGAACAGCTGAAAACGTGGTCCTGGTGCGAATCTAGCCCGACCAGCCTCAGACCGGAAGTCAACTCGGCAAACTGCCCCAGGGCAAATATAAATTGTTGCAGTTTTCTCGACTTTTGACCAATATCCCAACTTTAAATCATGAGCAAGAAGCAGAAGAGAGCTCTCACCATAGAAAGCTTTTACGGAGAAAAAATAGAACAGTCCCCAGATCCTGACATTATGAAAACAATCCCAGATGAAGCCACAAAGGCAGACTTAAGTTGGTCTCCCTTTCAGAAGGCTTACCTGGATGATTGCATTAAGAATCTCAAAAGAGAGCTAGAAGAAGAATGGGGAAATAAATTGAGATCAGGGCAACAGAAATATCAAAAACTGGAAAATAGGACTGGTGAATTGGAAAAAGAAAACAGTTCACTGAAAAACAAAATTGGTGAATTGGAAAAAATCACCAATTCACTGGAAAATAAAAATGGTGAACTGAAAAACAAAATTGGTGAATTGGAAAAAGACAACAATTCACTGAAAAACAAAATTGGTGAATTGGAAAAAGACAACAATTCACTGAAAAATAAAACTGGCAAAATGGAAAAAGAATGCATTGAATCCAGAAATTCAATTGGCCAGCTACAAAAGGAGCTAAAAAAGATAACTGAAGGAAATAATACTCTAAAAATTAAAATTGAACAAATAGAAGTAAATGACTCAA
>JAJPUD010002691.1:71137-81165 GCA_023553655.1 Myrmecobius fasciatus | reverse complement strand
AATCCCAATTGCCTCAGCAAAAAAAAAAAAGAAAGAAAAGAAAAGAAAGAAAAAAAGAAAAGAAAGAAAGAAAAAGAAAGAAAGTGATGACCCCTGTGTAAAAAAAAGAAAAGAATGGCAAAGATGCGCGGAGGATAAACAGAAGTTTAGAGGACGACAAATAAACAGAATAACTTTGAAATGAGAATGTTGAATTTATTATATTCTGGTCAAGTTTCAGTTTCCATTTGTCTCAGTTTCTTCATCTGAAAATGGCAATAATAATAGCACCTACTTCCCATGGTCTTTGTGAGAATTAAATGAGATTCTATTTGTAAAGTGGTAACATAGTGGTTTTTTTAAGGTTATTTTTAAGGTTAGCTCTTATTATAGATATTATATGTGTGTGTGTGTACTTGCTATTACTTAAAAAAACATGCACACAAGCTGTATATAATTGAGATTCACAGTTTTGTATACAGACTTCTTTTTCTGTTCTTTTTGTATGAAAATGTTGATATCTATTGATGATGTTTAAGTTAATCACAAGAAATTAAAATTTAAAAAGTTAAATAGAAGAGCTGATTAGATCCTTCTAATAAGATGTCTTTCTACATTCAAGACCAATTGTTCTGAGAATGAGTGATTTGTGATAAACTGGCTGCCACACCCAAGGGAAAAAGAGAGAGGCCACAGGCATTAGAGTTACAAATCTGGGAGGCTTATTGAAGGATATTTTGTGGGACTAATACATATATCAGGATAGGTGGAGATGTTTCCTAAGGCTTCATCTTGGATCTTGTCTTTTACTAACTATCTGTGACCTCAAGATTCTCCGGAGCTGTTTGGCCCCTGTGAGAAAGGTCACAGGAAAGGAACAAAACAGAAGTTTCCCAGATGTCTATTGAGGTCAGGCTGTGTGGTAACTGCCTGGGCTCTGAGAGAATCAAGGCTTTTTTTTTTTAGCTTATTTTATGTTTTGCTATTTTATCAAAGTAATTATTTCTTTCAATTAAGTCAAATCTCTAGACTTCTTAAATAAACAATCCCATTGTCTTTAAAAAACAAATTTTATTCCCTTTTTGCTTATGTTGATTCCCTTTCTCTTTCTTAATGTTTCTAGAAAGCTATAAAATAATAGTGGTGGCAGCTGCCATCTTTGCTCTACCTTACTGGAAAGGCTCTGCAGATTTTAGATAGATACTGTTTACCATATGAAGGATGGATAGAGTCCATTTATTCTGATGCTTTTTGATGTTTTTAAGCAGAAATAGGTGGTGTGCAACTAGGTCTCCATTAATGCAAAAAATGAATCCTTTGAAGTTATTGTATTATTTGTGTATTTCCATTAAGCTGGAATCAATTACCTTATTTTATATAATTATAACTTTGAATTGTATAAATTTGAATATATACAACTATTTTATGGACTTCATTATTCACACTCATTGGGACTTAGCTATAATTTTATGTATTTTCAGCATCTATTGATAGAATACTGATTTTTGTTTCTCTTATTATTAATACCGTTTTTGTAGTGTTTATGACTTTTAAAAAATATTACATTTACCCTCTGTTTTTGTTATAAATATAATCTGGTAAAAGCGTGTAATTTTTGTAACATGTTAGTATTGCCTCTTTTTTCTAACATGTTATGCGATATTTTTGCATCAATGCTCAATACAGATATTGGTCTATACGTTTTTTTCATTGATTTTTCTTGATGTAGGAATTATTTACCTCATAGGAGAAGCTTGATAGGATGTTTCTGTTTCCTATTTTTGCAAATAACTTTTGTAACACTGGAATTAATTTCTCTTTGAATATTTCCTGTAATTTTCTTCTAAATGCATATGGACCTAAGGGAATTTTTTCCCTTCTCTTTGGGAGTTTCATTGTGGCTTACTCATTTTTTTTTCTTATGCTATGTTAAGTTCTCTATTAATTTTTCTCTTAAGCTGGGCAGTTCAATTTTTTTTTAATATTCATCAATTTTGTTAAGTTACCTAGGTTTTTTGGCATGTAATTGAGCCAAATACTTTATAATAATTTCCTTTATTTTTTGTTCTTCAACTATTATATATCCTCCTTTTTATTTTTGAGTACAATAATTTGGTTTTCATCTTTTAAAAATCAAATTAGCTAGTAGTTTATTTATTTTATTTTTTCCAAGAACCTAGCTCCCAGTTTTACCAGTTCCATAAGATTTTTTTTTAGTTTCATGTATCGCTTCTTTAATTTTCTGAATTTCTGTTTTTGTGTTGTTGCTGTTTTTTAATTATTGCTTTTCTGCTTTTTACACTTCCATTCAAAATGCTTTTATCTCTCCTTTTTCTCTCTTGTTAATGAAAGTTCATAGAGATAAAATTTTTCGTTCAAGGCCACTCTGACTGCATCCCAAAACTTTTTGTATAGTTTTCAATATTGTCATAATCTTTGAAGATATAATCTGTGATTTCTGTGATTTGTTCTTTGACCCATGAGTTACCTGTTGTAAGCCTTTATTTTTTTTCCTTGTACATAACTATATTCCAAGAGTTACTTTCCTTTATAGTAATTATGTCAGTCTCATGTGATCCTAATTGTGGTTCCTTGGTACTTGCATTTTATCTTTCTAACTAGTTATGGTATTTTTTCTTTGACATGGAATCTTTAGGTTTGACCCATACATTCCTAGGTATTTTCAGTTTGGAGCTCTTTTAAGAGATGACCAGTGGGTTCTTTCCATTTCTACTTTGCTCCCTGAATGCTGAAACCTTGCAAGATATCTTGGAGTTGATAGACTAGGACCATGTCTTGAATCTGAATCACTGTGACACTCATTGATTGACCAACAGGAGGTCCCAGGCCAAGCCCCTCCTCTTGGTCATCTTTTGGACTCAGAGGGAAAGTCAATAGAAATTATTTCTCTTTTGGCCAGAAACCCAGAGGGTCTTCCCCTCCCGTATTGAGACAGATGTATGTATCTGAATGAATATCTGTGTGTGTGTGTGTGTGTGTGTATTTTTAACAAGGTAAAAAAAGCCATTCTTTCCCTCAGTTTGCTTCAATTCTTAATCACCCTAATGGGTATTGTTTCAGTTAAATCTGTTAAAGATCTTTGTTTAAAAAGGCCAACATCTCCCACCATCTGGAGCCATCTCCAGTTATCTTGATCTGTATCTTGCCACTGGATCTGAATGGTTCCAGAGGAGAAAGTGAGGCAGGTGCCCTTGCCCAACCCTCCTTCACTTGAGTCTTTGTCACTTACACGTCATGACGTCAGCTCTTTGATGAACTAACAACTATTTGTTCCCTGGTTTTAACTGGTCTGGGTCTTTTGTTTTTATAATTTCTTGAATTGTGATATCTATACTTTTTGTTTAATCTTAAAAGTATGATTATTCTTCAATTCTATCTCTTGAGTATACTTACAGGATAACTGGTTTTGATAGTAGACACCTTACATATTCTGCTAACTTTTCAGTACTTTAGTATTCTTCATTGTCGTTGAGTTTTCTTTGCTTCTGCCTATGTTTTCAGAGTTCATTTTTCATATAAGATTTTTCATCTTCTATTCTAAGCTATTTATTTTTCCAGAATTTTTTTCCTTAAAAATTCTCATTTAAATTCTCATTTCAGTTTTTTTCTTTTGCTGTATTTCTTCTAGCTATTCTTAGAGTCTTCATGCCCAACCGGTTCTTTTCTCTTGTGTTCTACTTATATTTGTCTTGTTTTTCCCTGTTTTGGCGGGTTCTTTTATTCCATATGTATGTACATTATGGTCATTGCTTTTTATCTCTGCTCATGTTTGTCTGCCATTTCTGGGATGGGATTTTGTGCTAAGGACCAGTTCTTCCCCCTCCTCGAGTGGGCAAGTCTAGTTTGGTTTTTGTCTGTCTGTAGTCTGGATGCTTCTGCCACTGCAATGGTAACATCTCTCAAGTGAGTGAGATTTCTGGGACCAAGCTGTAAACTCTGCTGTGATTCCTGGTTTCTGCCACATCTCCCAGTAGCTCAAAGGTGATGTTGGCTTTGCCCAGTCTTTGTCTCCTTTTCTTGCATAATTCCTTTTTTTTTTTTTTTTCTTTTTATTTTTTTTTTTTTTTTGCTGACGCAATTGGCCTTGCCCAGAGTCACACACACAGCTAGGGAATGTTAAGTGTCTGAGACCAGATTTGAACTCAGGTCCTCCTGACTTCAGGGCTGGTGCTCTATCCACTGCACCACCTAGCTGCCCCCCTTGCATAATTCCCAGTGAGGAGTTGTTCACCATGATAAGCCCCGGTTGGATGGTGGAAACCAGACTGGTTTGTGGGTCCCTGCAAAGCTCCCCAGAAGATATGTTCTGCTGTGGCTCTGGGTCTGCAAGACATGCACTGTCCCACCCTATCTCTGATGGAGCTAACTGTTCCTGCCACTTTGATGGATCAGAGCTGAGCTTCCACTCTCTCTGGGCCCAGATTAACAAGCTTGCATCTGCTTTTCCCCACCCTTGCATAGCACTTTTCAGGCCCTGTGAGATTGCACTGGCCTTAGGTTCCCCTGGAGTGCATGCCCCTCTCCTAGAACCCACAGCTGTCTTCTGGTCTCCCTTTGTCCCTTGATCTTTCTTCTAACTGGTGCCTTGTCCATAACTCTTTGCTAGAGGGTATGTGGGAGGGCTGGGCTCTTCTCCAGGCCTTTGCATCATCATCTTGAGCAGAAGGTAAAAGACCCACTTGGAAATTCCTGTAATGCTATATGAGATAGAACTCAGTAGCGTTCTGAGAAATAGAAGGTACAGACAATGAGACCACTAAAAGATCCTGAAGCTGCAGGTGGAAGGGAATAGAATGAAAAGATCTGCCGCCTTGAACTGATTACTTAACCTCAGTTTTCTCATCTGTAAAATGAGGACATTGGGCTAAATGACATTTATAGTCCCTTCCAGTTCTAAATCTGTAACCACATATCCTGAGTGAAAATGATTGCATCTGAAATAAATTGGGAAAGGGGACAGGAAGGAATATGTCATATGTTACTGGGGGGTAATGCTAAAATTTGGATAACACCATTTGCTACAGAACTTGAAATCAGTTTCCCATTTTAGCTCTGATATGTATAACTTATTTCTATATATTAACAATCTGTAATTTCATCAGTAAGGGCCCTTCCAAGCCCTCTATAATTTAGTAGCTATTCTTTGAGAGTTGCTGTGACTGAAACATTCATCCCCCTGGGCTAACCTAATGATGAGCCTCTCCAAACTTAGCTAGGCTAGTCTTCAGATAGCAGACATACAATCCATCACTGGGCTTGGACTTGAAGCCTTTCCAGCTTTATAGGACCCTAGTGGAGAGTCTGTGTTTCACCAACTTAATCTTCCAGAACCCCAGGGTCAGCTCGGAGTAGCGTGCGGTACCAGAGAAAGTCATTGTGCAACAAAGTTTGCTTCGGTCTCATCAAATAGTGGCGGGTGTTATTTGCCGTGTTTTACAGATGGAGTAAATGAGACACTGAGTGGTTATATGACTTACCCAAGATATAGCTGGACAGGACCCAGGTTTCTTGACTGTTAGTCAAGACTTTTTTGCCTTAAGACAAACCCTTTGATATCTCTTCCTAGGTTGGAGTTTTTTCAGCCTCCAAAAAGAGTGATATAGAATCTGCTAATGTAAATATCTTTGACATGGAATATTTAGCAAATGATTTGGGGATGGGTTGCATTGTCCCAAATGCTTATTACAGAAAAAGAAAGTTGCTTTAGACATCTGTTTTCTCAAAAACTCTTAGGCTTTCTTATTGGTAGTATTTAAAGAAAATTATTTTTAGTTGACATTTTCGATTTTAACGAGGAATGAGCAAACCATGTGTTGCTGCAAAACACAACATTTGCACTCGACTAAGGTAGGTGGTAGGCTCTAATGTCTCAACTGGTGTCTGGTCCCCCATACACATTCAACTTTTTTCTGCCCTCTGTTCAGGCCATTTCCAGTTCCTACTGTGCCCTTGTCTTTCCACTCCACTCTTTCCACCTCTTGAAATCATACCTATCCTTCCAAAACCCAGATCAGTCACCTCCTCCATGAAGCATTCCCAGATTCTCCCCTCCTTCCCTCACCCTGAAATCATCTTTTCTTCTTCAGCAATCATACTGGTCCTGGGGAAATGGCACCTTGTCTTATGTATTGCTAATCTGTTTTGTAGTCATTTCATTTCTGCTGAACCTCAGTTCCATTACCTATAAAATGACTGGGTTGAGCTAGCTAGTTTTGTGATCCCGGTACAGCTCTAACATTCTGGGATCTTATGATTCTGTGCATGCCTTATCTGCCTCCTAGCCTGTAAGCATCATAAATACGGGCCTGTGTCTTTATTTGTCCTTTTTTCCCCTAACACCTGGTATGTTTTTGTGCACATAGTAGACACTAAATAATTGTTTGTGAAATTCACTAAGCACATGATGAACCTTTAAACCCCCACTTTTGTATATCAGTCCACCAGAAGAGGATCTGTGCAGATCCTCCCTTAAAGCCACTTCATCTCTTTTCAAAGCCAGTTGAATCTGAATGCCACAACAATATTGATTGACTGATTTCCTCAATCCATAAACCATCTCTGACCTAAAGACCCTTGGAATATAAGACCTTAGCAGTTTTAAGGGCTTTTGCTGCCTGCTTGCTCATCTTTTTGAGATGGACCATCAGTAAGGACCTGTGGAGGAGAGACCTCTTCAGAGGTCTGGGGTCCCAAAGATATTCATAAGAAGAACAATAATAATAGTAGATCCAATTTACATACTGCCTACTGTGTGCCAGGCGCTGTGCTTAGTGCTTTATACTTGGCATTATTTCATTTGATCCTTATAGCAAACCCTGGAAAATAGGAGCTGCCATTATCCCTATTTTACACATAAGGAAACAGACATCAGTGTTAAGTGACTTGCCTGGAGGCATACAACCAACAGATGTCTGAAGCTGAATTTGAACTTTGGTCTTTATCATTCTACGTCTAGCACTTTGCCCAGTTGTCCACTGTGCCACCTGGCTGCTTACATTTAGATTATGGCAATCAGCCATTCAGAGGCTAGAAAAATTGAATTATGAGAGAATTCAAGTCAGAATAGCATGGCTTAGGAAGTGGAGTTTGTCAAGAACACTAGGATCCAAGGAGATGAGGCACAAGTGATAAGCCAGAGTGAGAACAAAAGTTTCATGCAGAGGAACTTGTGACCAGAAGAATTTAGATAGTAGATATGGACTTGCACTGTGCACATATGACCCAAGAGGTATTGAACTTTTAATTTGTCTTATGATGGTTTCTCCAAACAGAGGTTCTACCTAAGAGAGTCTTCCCCCCCCCCGCCCCAGTATTCCTGTCTCCTTTCCTCCTCCCCTTATGTCCTTTGTATCCAATATGCAGAAGGAGTGAAAAATTAAATTTTTATGGCAATCGGGGAAGAAATAATGATATTCATGTTTGGAAATGGCATGGAAATGGAATCGTCATCCGTCTCTGGTAGTGTGGGTGTGTAGATAGTGACCTGGAAATACATTTATAACTTAAGTTTGTGCCAAGCCATGGTGGTTAGAGAACTGGCCTCAGAGCCAAGATGACCTGGGTTCAAGTCTCTCCTCTATGTACTAGCTGTATGACCCTGAGCAACTCACTTAGCCACTTAACGCTAAAGGAAAATCTCTAGGACTATAATTGGAGAAAAGGAAATGAATCTTCATTAGTTCATCCGATCCTCACCAGCTCATTTCTCCAAATCAGCTCCTGTCCCTGTCTACTAAATATGATATTAGGTGCTGGAAATAGGAATGCAAATATAAAAGGGAAGTGGTTTCTGCTTTCAGGAAATATACTTCCACTGTGGGGGTGCCCCATTTTCAGAGATAATTTTTTTTTTTAGAAAAAAGCACAATGCTTTGGGGAGGGAGCAGGACAGACCACTTGAGGAAGTGCTTGAGCTAAATGGTAAAGGAGATTTGGCAGCTTTCTTGGCTGTTCCATCGCTCTTATGAGATTACAGTCTACTCGATCTAGACTCCTAGATCCTTTTTTCAGACCAGCTGTTGACTAGCCATGCCTACTCTGTCTTGTACATGCAAAATCTCTTTCTGGAACCAATTTATAGGAGTCTTTATTTGTCCATGACAGATTTTATCTTTGGTTCAGTTCCGTTTCCTAGTCAGTTAGAGTCTTTATTTCCCTAGCATGACCTCTGATATCCCTGCTCACATCTCCCCCATGATGGTATACCAGACGAAGGAGACCAGCAATAAAGCCACTGTGACTAAGACATTAAACGTCATTTAGCTCTGTTTTTCTTGTTCTTTGGATGTTTTTTTTTTCTTGAGAGGATGGATGTTTGTCCATTGTCTACAAATGCAGGTCAGGAGATGTGATTTCATCCCCAAGATTTAAATGCAATTAGTGGTTCAAACTGCCTATAAGAAATGGCATATTCTACTACCTGTGAATAGAAGCAAGCTGTGCACATTGAAAAATTAATTCATCTCTGGTAAACAAAAGGAGTGGGTTTGCTGCTTTCACAGTTCTGTTAAAGGCCTGACTGCCCAATGTCACAACCCTATTTGCCATTTTCTTCAAGTAATGTGAAAGTCTTCCATCTTGCACACATTAATAAAAGAAGGCTATGAATGAAGACAAAAACTATAAAGCCGAAACCCAAGAATATGAGATACCCTCAGATTGCTTCTGGTCACATCCCATTATAATAAATACTCTTAAAAATCAAAATCTCAGTACAGAGAACCAGAAAAAGATGTTGAAATCCTGGCTGATGAACCACTTATTTCCAGTGGTATTTATGGTTGCAAAATCTGAGCATAGGAGGAAAATTTAAACAGTCTCCTGTCTACATTTTTATAGTTGTCTACATTTTCACGAGATTAAAAAGCAAAGTTAGTATGATACTACAACAAAATGGTGATTTCTTCAACTCTCTTGCCCCCTGAAAAGAAAGAACCATCCACAGAGTCTTCAGTCTTGCCTTGTCTTTCCTAAGTTTAGATCTTTAGTGGACATTCTGGCAGGGTTCATAATGAATAGGGTAAAGAGATAAAGAAAGGACAGCTCTCAATGGGGAAAATGAGTGAAAGGCAATGAGATGAATGGCCATCCTTCTTTGATATCTAAAGTATCTGAGAATTGATTAGTGTTAGTACTCCCTTTACCGATACTGATTTCGAACTCTTCCCTGCACGAGCACATGCATGTCTCCATGAAACAATAAATGACCTTTGAGAGTTTATGTAAAGGAAAAATTCATTACTTTGTGAACATCCTATTAAGGATCTTTCCCCACACTTAGCTATGCTGAGCAGTAGAAAGTAGATATGTGGTTCATCATTAAGCCAGTAATCAACAGCTTTCAATTCGGTAAGACCGACGAAAGTTTTGTTCTGTGAGATCAACTCCATGCCACGATGAGGTTTTTGAACAGAATTTTAGTGCCAACCCACCTACCACACTCATAACTACAAGCATTCATTCGCCAAATAGTACCCACCTTATTTTTCAAGTAAGAGGTAATATGATATAATGGAGAGAAGGCCATCTTTGAGCCACTAAGCTCAATTGCCAATCCTGATACATAGATAGGGTCATGGACAAGCCACTTAGCTTTTTTTTTTTTTTTTTTTGGCATCCCAGACAATTCTTCATGATTAGTTATAGATGGGTTGTAATGGTCAAAGGACTTGCCATAAAAATGAAATAATAGGTCTATACCATTATTACCCTAACTACTACCACCTTCAGCATGAAAACCACTAAGTACTGTGATAGACGTACTGTGGGTTACAAAGCAATCTAGTATTTGGAACTTAGAAGGCACTATGAAGGAGATCTTTAATTTGGCCTTAATCTATTTTAGAGTTATATATAGAGATGTGGAAGGAAGGGTATTTCTGCCAGAGAATGATATGAGCAAAGGCAAAGAGATAGAAATGTTCATCATAAATTAGGAAAATAGCAAATAGTCCCAGTCAATTGAAGAATAAAGTGTGTGAAAAGGGGCCGAGATCAATAAGATTGGCTCATCAGTTGAGGCCAGAACG
>JAJPUD010002691.1:41177-71127 GCA_023553655.1 Myrmecobius fasciatus | reverse complement strand
TAGCCAAATTCATTCCTCATATCTCCTTTGAAAGATCCTTTTATGAAATTAATTTCAGGACACAGTATTCTTGGGTATGACTTGATTTGATACTCGGGTCCTTCAGCTGCAGGATTATCATCACGTTAGTAGGAAATCATGTCATTCCCTACTTAATAATATGTTAGACATGTTATTAAGTAGTTTTGCCTGAACATTGACTTCAATTTTGACAAAGAGGAGACTTTCTTCACAAGTGGTGATTGTGTGCAGGCCATTGAAGGGAGGGGCAATGGAAAGACTTGAACAAAATGGGAATCCTCCTCCCACCTTGGTTGTTCCTCCACGGGAACGCCAAGGTTTGTGTTCTTGGTCGTAGTTGGCTCTCAAGTATTCTGCTTTTCTCTTGACACCAGTACAAAGATGTCACAACCACTTGGTGCAAATGTCTGATCACACTGTTTTAAAAGGCATATCCATAGAAAATGTTGTACTGGATCTAGAATCAAAAAGACTGAGGTTTGCATCCCAATTCTTGGGGAACTAGTCACCTCCTTCTCTGAACCATGATTCCCTCATCTGTAAAATGGGAAGAGCTGGACCTGCCTCATAGGGTTGTTTCAAGGCTGAAATGGGATAATGTATGTAGAGTACTTTGCAAATTACATGCTAGCTGTTATTACACTGTGCACCCTGCAATTCAGTCCCAGAGAATAAGAATGACCTAAGAAGGTACCTATCTGAATTTAATGAATGGATAGCTCTAATGAGCTCAATAGAGGTTCAACTTTCCTAAATAAAGTCTGTGGATCTCAGTTGCATGGAGCCGAGGGTTAGCAAGTTGCGATCAAATCGGCCAGTCAAATGGAGTGGACAAATTGTATTTAACAAAAGCCAATGATAGGGAAGGGAATGCAATTTTCTCTTTCCTTGGGAAGTTACTGGCTTATGTAACTCTGACATCCTGGTGTATGTTGTAAGTTTTCATTATGAAGACATTGCATTTATTTGAAATCTATTTTTAAAAAATCAATGTCTCTCTTTTCACCTGAGGGTTAGTTTATGCTGAAAAAAATCACATTATTTTTCTAATATTGAAATAAGTGCTTCCCCAGCTAAAATAAATTATTTATTTCAATAGAAAAAAATTGACATATGTCTAAAGTGGTTTTGTTTCACATGATTTATTTTGTTTGCCGCATATAATGTTAACTCCTTTATGAATGAAGTTAAAGTTGGATTTTTATTTTTATTCTCCTTAGCTGTTATAATTAGGACAATTTCTGCCTCCAGTAAGTTTGGGTTGCTTTGTGTATGTTTGAGCAGAAAGTCAACTTATATAGGCACATGATTGCCTAAGTTTTATGTAGCTGGCCAGCCATGCAGATTAGTATGTACCCAAAACCTCCACGCCACCAAGCAGCAGCAGAGCAATGAGGATTAGACAGACACAGAGTCAAATGAGCCAAATATCTGGGTGCTCACCACGACTTAGAGCAAATGGATATGGGAACAAGTGGGCACTCGCTGCTCTTTGATTTCATTCCTTCCTTTGGGAGGAAGGAGTCGGGAGGTAAACCTAAGTCCTCAAATGTCTATACACCCATGCCCAAAATTTAGGAGGGTCCTAGCACTGAGGGGGCATTATTTGACTTCATACAGATCACTAAGACTTGGCAGGATTAAATCAGCAAACCGAAGGTGACTTGGGATGAGTATACCTCACTCAAAAAAACCAAAATGGGTAAAGAAAGTATGTTAGTATTATATATTAAAAGGCTATGTAAGGAAACCCTTGTGTCATCAGGGGGAAACATGGTAGATTTCATTTGAGTTACTAAGTAGAAGGAAAAACAGATGTTCTTTCTGTCTAGGTGATTAATTACTATAACGCCAAAAATAAAATTGATAAAGAATTAGGGAAATGGATGACAAATATGGCACTGAAGCAGGATGTAATAGTGACGGAAGATTCTGGTTATCCACACATTTGTTGGAAATTCTATCTCTTGACTTGCCTAAATAATGATTTCATCCTTCAAAAGGAGAGGGGAATTTGTCTCCTGAATCTAACTTTCAGTCACAGGGAAGAATTGGTTGCTGGAAACACTAGGGACTTTGTGGGGTAGAGATCAGTCTCCCCTAGAGTGGGAGATGCAGGCGAGGAAAGCCAGGTATAGTGTGACAGGTGTCCTCCAGCTCTGGGGAGAACACATTTGAAGGGGTTCTGAGAAAAGGAGAAACCGTATCCCATGGACTGGCATTCTACCGATCAGGTCACCCTAGGTGGAATGGGAAATTCCCAAGAAGGAAGTTGTGAAGATGCAAGCAGAAATAATTCTAAAGAGAAGGAAGAATAGGAGTTGTCTAGAACGTTTGGTTGTATAGGGAACTCGCCAAGCACCTTAGATGTTTTAAAAAATTATTTACTGAAGATAGAAGCAAAGGCAAGTGGCAGAATATTAATATCAGGACATGACAAAATCCTCTTAAAAATTGCATCCAGATTTCTAAATCCCATAACAAGTGAAAGCTGAGATAAACAAAAGGGTTCTTTCATTTGGGACTTGTCAGAGTTGGGTTGGGTTTGGTTTTGTTTTAGACTATTTTGAAGGGAAGAGGAGGCTCAGAGAAGAGGGATAGGATCACTGCTTGGGGGCTCATTAGACAATGGCAATAGACATCAG
The DNA here is from genome assembly GCA_023553655.1 of Myrmecobius fasciatus. Lineage (NCBI taxonomy): Eukaryota > Metazoa > Chordata > Mammalia > Dasyuromorphia > Myrmecobiidae > Myrmecobius > Myrmecobius fasciatus. The sequence continues at coordinate 68,461 of JAJPUD010002691.1, read as the reverse complement.
AGAGAAACCCAGTTGGCTCGATTTTTGTATTCTTCTGCTCTCTCTACCAAGAATTCTCTTTAGCCTGAAAATGCCCAAACAGAAATGACCAAAATGATTACTGAGCAGCAGATCATGGAAAACAGAAAAGGGGGTAGCAAGAATGTAAAAGGGCACCTGTCCTGATTTTTGGAAAAAAAGAGAAGAGAACTGTTTTTATAGGCAGGCAAAAGGAAACACAGAAAAGCTGGGCAACTTTGAAAGTCACATGTTTAATGTATTATATGAGTAAATTGTTAATGAGTATGAACTAAAGCAGAGTGGAGTTAATAGATCCAGGAGGACAGTTTATTCCATCATAAAGCTTTGTGAAGAAAAACAACTTGAGAAGACTTCAGAACCTCATGAAGACTGCTGAATGTCTTGACCATTAGTGGCTGTTAAGGACACATGGTAACAAATGTCACCCACTTCTTAACAGAAAGATGATGAACTCAAGGTACAGAAGAAGATAAACTTTTTTTTTCTAGATGTGTCCACTGAATAGAAGTATTTTGCTTGTGTTTGTTTTTTCTCTTTGTTTCTTTCAACCAGAGGTTAGGGAGTGGGGAGGAGAGAAGCTCGGAGGGATAGATAATAAATATATTCTATCCAAAAAAGGGGTGCAATTGAAACATTTATTAAATTGAAGAGAAGAAAACAAAAGTTCAAATGGAAGCACAGTGAAATAGGAGAAACATGAAAGTAACTCATGAAGATTATTTTACATTAAAAAAAGAAAATACCACAAAATAGAAACTTGTGGTTTCATGTGAAATTTTCTTTGTGCCCTGTTTTGTATGTGGAGATGTTCTCCTTTTTGTTGAAATTCAGAATAAAGCCATTAAAATTGAAAGTTGTGTCCAGAAGGCCACCAGCATAGTGAAGGAATCCATGGCATATGACCATCATGAGATAAGCCTGGAGAAGAGAAGACTCGGAGGGACTTGATAGATTTTGGTGAGAGGTATTAGTGACAATCACATTCTTATACGTCCACAAAACTTCTCATCTGCATAACCATTGATGAAGGCCGTTTTGGCACTGCCTGTTGACTCATTGGCTGCCACTAGACCACTTCGACACAATAACATGATGTGAGCAAATGCGCTTCTTCGTTTTCCCAAATTTCATTGGGGAAACAAAAATGTAACTAAAAAGATGAGCCTTAGTTTACAGGATTTGGTAAACCATATCCATCCCTGTTCCCGGAACGCAAACTACCCATTGTTTGTTTGTGAAATATAACAAAACTGGACTGCAGGGCAGGTTTGGACCTCAAGCCATGGTTTGCATGTCTTTAATTTACTGGAGAAGGAAATGACAAAGCATTCCAATATCTTTACCAGGAAAGCCCCACGGACAGCATTGGCATGGTATGACCCACGGAGTCACAAAGAGTTGGATGTAACTAACGACTGAACAATTTATGAAATTGCATTTGTTTCATCTACTCACGTGATTTCACTCCACAATGGGGATGGGAGAAGGAGATAAAAGTTAACGTATGTGGTCAGGTCCTGGTTTTCCACAAGCTTCAGTGAGAACTGGTGCCAACTTGGGGCTTTTCATCCCATTTACTAAGATCCAGAACTCATCCTGAGTTCCTAATATTTCTCCTTAGCCACCTAAAAAGTGATGGTTAGAATGGAAGGGAAATTGTGAACAAAGTGGAGTGTGTTTGCTCACGGTATGTGATTACATCATCCTTGTCTAGAGTCCTGAGAACTGCTGCTGAGTAAATGGACAAGCCATCTTTGTGAATGCTTCTGAAGAATACAGGATAATGGCTCCATTTGTCAGTGGTACCTGCCACTATGGGCTTTGGTTATTTTCATAGGAAGGCTTGGTTTGTTTCCAGCTTCTTCTTCACCCTCCAGTTGCTTTGCTCTGTGCTGAGTCTTCCCAAGTCAGTTATCACAGGGTAGAAGGAATTCAAGAGGTGATCTCTTTGAGCCAGGTAAGGCAAGCTGACGTTGTTGGGAAGGATCTGCAGTGGCAGTGAGGATATCCAAAAGTTCCTACTTCTTCCCCTATCCATTTACTTTCTTCCAATTTCTCTGATTCCATTTTCCCTAAATATGAAGACGGAATTGGCTCAAACTTGAAAAATGTGTCCCCACCCCGGGGGGAGGGGAGGCAAGATGTTTTGCAACTGGACAAATGAGATTTTTTTGCAATTTTGAAGAAATGACCCCATAAGGAAGCAATCCTTACAGCTAACTAGTTTATGTGCTTTTAGTTATTTCCCCCCTTTCTTGCCTTTTAACTGCTATTAGGATAGGAGTACCAAAGGCCTTTGGGACTGTTTGTACATGATGCCACAAGAAAGAACGATGCTAGATTATCATCTGATGCCAAGAGCTAGAGACGTTTCCTGCCTCTGTCAGATTCTTTTACTTTCTTTTGCGTGATCTCTGTATTTGGTAATAGAATTTCAGTTCTCAAGTGTAAGAACTAAAGTTTAAAATAAATCAAGATTTCTATTCTTTGGGAGACTTTCCCTATCTTTCCTATTATCTAGAGTGCCTTGCGTTCTAATTGTTGCTCTCCATTTTTAGCTACCCTTAAAGCAGAGCAGGGTTGGCAGAGACTGTATGGAATGAATTCATGGGTTTTTTTTTTCTGTCTATGAACACGGCAGTAGTCACAGGCAGACAGATTTCTTTTGGATCAAATTAAAGCCCTTCATAACCTGGTCTTCCCTGCCTTTCCAGTCTTTTTCGATCTTACTCTCCTCCATGTATTCTGTGATCCATCGGCCTCCTTCTTATTCCTCACACATGACACTCATTCTTCTAACTCCGACCATTTCACTGGCTCTCCCCCTTACCTGGATTTTTGTCTCATCTTACGTCACCCTCCTAGCTTCTCAAGTCTTAGCTAAAATTGTACCATAAGCAAGAAGCCTTTTCCATTTTCTTTCTACCTTCCCTCTGACATTATCAACAATTTATCCAGTGTTTCTTATTTGTATGTGGTTGTTTACATTTTTTGTCCCTGATTAGACTGTAAGTTTTTCAAGGGCGGGGACTTTACCTTTCTTTCTATCTCTAGCACTTAGCATAGTGCCTAGCACATAGTAGGCTCTTGAAAAATATTTGTTCAACTGGCTTGGCTTATGTTCACCAATAACCCTAATGTGGACTCATATCCATAACATGCAAACAAGGGACTTTTCTACTAATTGATGAAACTTTGCTTGAATTTTTTTCTTTTATGTGTCACCCTCATTTCCAGATCCCTCTCCTTTTCCCTTACCTAGCACAAAAAGTCAAAAGTAGAAGAAAAGAAGAAGGTATATTTGCTCATTTTTTCATTTAGAATCAACTTGGTCACTATAATCAGGCATGATTCAGTTTCATTGTGCTTTATTCTTCATGTGGATCATGATTACTATGTATATTGTTTCCCAGTTTCTGCATACTTCTCCCCACCATCTATCTTTCTGTGCTTCTCTGTATTCCTCACGTTCATTGTTTCTCATGGTCAGTGATATTCCATTACACTCATGTACCACAAACGGTATTTTCTAATTCTTGCTTATCTAGTCTATCCCACCACTCTACTTTTCCCTTTTTTTTTTTCATCCTACCAAGTAGGATCACAGTCTCAAACAGGATAGCGACCTATCTCTGAAGCTATGTAGTTCAACCTACTGATACAGATAAAGAAACTGAGGCCCAGGAAGATTAGGTGATTTGCCCAGAATTACAGAGGTAGTAAGATTAGAGTTTTAATGCTCATACTTTATTGTCCGATCCTTAAAGTGGCAGCACCGTGCTTCCTGAATTCCTGGGCAGGTTTCATTCTTTCCCATGAAATTCACTAGACCTTTCGTTCCTCCACATGAATTTTTGTTATATTTTCTATTGTTCTATAAAGTTTTTCCCTTGGTAGATTGATGAATATAACAACAAATATATAAATTAATTTTTGAAGTATCATAATTTTTGTTTTATTGCCTCAGCCTGACCATAAGCAATGAATATCTTGCCATTTTTTTGTCATTCTTATTTCTTTAAAGAGAGCTTTGTAATTATATTTATATGGCTTCTTTGTGCCAAATTAGATTAACTTCCAGATATTTTAGGCATCATGGAGTTATTTTGAATAGGATTTCTCTATTATTTCTTCCTTCATTTCATTATTGTTATCTGGAAATGCTATTTGTGTGTGTGTGTGTGTCTGTGTGTGTGTGTGTTTATTTTGCATCCTGTTACTTTATTGAAATTTCGTTTTCTCAGTTTCTTTCCCAATTCTCTATGGTATTACAAGTAAACCATCATATCCTAAAAAAAAATAGGGATTGTAAGTACTGTCTCCTCTTAGCTAATGTTGCAGTTAACTTATTTCCCTTGTCATATTGCTATTAACAGAATTTCTATTATTACATCAAGGTTCGTTGGATTAGGGCTTTTCCTTTAGTCCAGTATTTATTGAAAAGGTTTCTAGGGTTTCCCCATTATAAACAATGCTAGCTTTTGGTTGTAGTATATCTTTTTTTTAAGCTAATAACAATTAGTTTTGCTTCTTATTGCTTTATAATAAGTTTTCAATCTGGTAATACTAGATCTCCTTCCTTCATTTTTTTTTCATTTTCCTTGAAATTCTTGACCTTTTATTCCTTTAAGTGAGTTTTGTTATTATTTCATCTAGTTCTGGAAAGTAAATTTTTGGTTTGTTCTGGTATGACATGTATATTTTTATTTAAGTAGTGTTGTCATTTTCATTACAGTAGCTTGACTCAGTTATGAGCTATGAATAGTCTTCTATTTAAAGTCTTCCTTTATTTCTATGAAGAATATTTTGTAGTTATGTATATATGTCTTGAATATTTGGATAACTGCCTGAGAGGAGCTAGTGGACTCAGCTCTTCACTCCCAGAGAAGAAACTCTAGCCTTTTGGATAATCCTGCTACCACACCTGACTTCTGTTCCTTTCCTTTCCAATTGTGGCTTAGAGCACTTGCAAAAACCAAATATTGCTGCCACCATTTCTGCAAAGGATGGACATCACAAGTATGTCTCTGATGACTGTTGTTTGTCTCATCGTCTCTGCGGCTTCCCAGACCAAAATTTTCTTTCCTTGGCCACCTTATTTGAATGTTATATCCGAGCACTTAGTGTTTTGTGTTGCATATATAGTAAGAGCTTAATAAATGCTTTTTTCATTAATTTTGAGGTTTGGGGGTTGAAAAGGTTTACAGAAAATGGCTAGCTATCTTGTTGGTCATGTGATGCACAACCTTTCCTGGGAATCCGTTTTCTAGCCTGAGTTCTACCCATTTATGGAGGGGATTTATGGAGAGGTTATATGAAAAACCCAAAAGATTTTGGAGTGTATTTTTGTGTGTGCATTGAAAAGGATGTATCTGGCATCCTAGTAGTACTTATTTTCAAATGAATGAAGCCACATGATCCGAGCCTTCAGTAATGGAGGTGCTCCTTAAGTTTTTCATGCTGATGGCAATGAAAACGAAAAGCAGTAGACAATAAATGCATTCTGAAGTCAATGTATAGATGGTTCATTTGCTCCATCCTGCTCAATTCTCCTTTGTTGCTTATTCTTTGTCATAAAAGGACAACATGGACCCTCAGACTCAGATGTAAAACCCTAAACTATCCCTACATCTGGACAGATATTTAAGTACTTTGGTTTCAGTAGTCCCCTCCCTCCCAACACTAAATGCAAAAGAAAAAAGTAAGAGTTGAAATTTCAGTAAGAGAAATAATGAAGGTGCTGTCATTAATTTTAAAAGCCAAAATGCTTTTAAGGACTGCCTTATATTTATTTAAATTTTTCCTAGCAAAGTGGTCAGTGCAATTATTGGGGAGGGAAAGGGAACATTACTCAAAATGCATTTATCAGAGCCAGATTTCCATTCCTTTTCTAATTAGTCCAGTAAAGAAGAAAGTACAATTTTAGAACAAGCCTTTGGATGGAGTGAATCAAAAGGTACCTGGCACCAGAAGAGTGTTTTAAGCCTAGGAGAATGGGAGTGAAAAGAAAGAGAATGAGCTAAGGATAGGGAGGGGAGCAGGAAAGCGAATGGGAGACTTTTCTGGCAGGGAGAAGTTAGAATGAGGAGAGAAATTCTGTAAAGAATAATGGGCAGACTCTGATCCAGAGGGTGAAAACCCAGGTAGGAGGCATTATCCCATTGCAAGGCAATCTTTTGCTGTCAGTGTTATGATTAAGATCAAAGGTAAAATCTCAATTCACTTAGTCTTTCACCTATGGGAAGAGTTGAAAAAACAACCCCCTCCTCTCAGTTTCTATTTTCTTGTTGATGACTTAACAGCATATGATTGCTGATTACCTGCTTCCTTCATAAGATGGAGCAGTCGTTCACCAAACCCTTTCCAAAAATAGGTGACTTCCTCTTCACTTAGCAGCCTGGGAAGTGTATTTGTCTTCAGTGGGGTCTTGTAACCCCTTTTCAATTCATCTTTTCACTTTCCATGGCCCTGATCTTGTTCTGACTGCTTTTTATAACCTCTCTTAAAGGAAAAACATTAGTACCTTCCTACTGAAAACTACAATGACCTGAATTCCCACCCTAGCCTTTGTTAAATGCTCCAAATTTCTTAGACTATTGAAGAAGAGACCCAATAGGCCTTTTCCAATGTATGTTAGCCCATCGGCAATGTATGTCTCTGTTTATTCGTGCTATCATTTTGCCAAATTGCTAAGTTGTTCATTTTTCTGGCAGCTTGGAGGTCAATTATATTTTCGTTTGCAACAACATAATATATTACCCCTACACAGGACTCTCTGTGAGGTATCTGACCCACTCTATTTATATTAATGTGCATTTTGCAACATGACCTTTCTTGACTTTATGCAATAGATGCATTCCTAAAAAGTTGAGTAAAGTAAACCTTTGCACAGTATCACAGTTGGCCATTGGTTTTCTCTATAGTTTTAGAGTTGCATGTCCAAAGAAAATTGTCTCCAAATATGTAATAAGAAATCACACTTAATCCTAACATTTACTTCAAGGTGGATTCCAGTTTGTTTCTCCCATTCATTCCAATTAAGAATTCTTAGTCAAATACTGTCATTCATTGTATACAAATGCAATGCAATATAACTGGCATACATTAAACTGCTACTGTATATAGAACACTCTGGTGGTCCTTTGGAGAGATGCCAAGTTTAGGTAAAACATAATACCTGCCCTCCTGAAGCTTGGACCTTAGCCAGGGGAATGAGAGAACACATGCATTGTTCTAGTAGTCATTGTTAGAATATAATTGGATTTACCACTTAAGAGATCAGTGATGATCTTTGGCAGAGACATTTTGATGAAATGGCATTGGAAAACACATTTCAGGAGGTAGACAAGTGAGTGGCTGCAACAAAAAAGGGGGACTCTTTTTAGGAGTTGTTCAATGAAAAGGTGGAAATATGTAGGGAGAGAGTTGGAGGCCGTGTCAGGATTTAAGGTAGGGAACCTTGAACATATTTGTAAGCAGCAAAAGAATCCAAATAAAATCTGGATATAAAAGGAGAGGCAAATTTCCATAAGAGATAGGGGGAGTGAAGATAACAGAAACACCTTTCAGTGGTAGTCTTGGCAAGAAGAAAGCCTGTCTCTCCATCCTAGATAAGAGAAAACATTCTTTCAGTCTGCCTCCATGACACCTTTGCCATTTGTCTACTTCTCGTTGCTTTGTAAGGACACGGTCCTATTTCAAGCTCTCATCACTTCTGGTCTGAACTCTTAGAATTGCTTCCTCACTGGTTTCCTTGTCTCAAGTTCTCTTCTCTCCAATTCATCCTTTATAAGTGTCAACATAATTTTCTTTTTTTAGTTCTTTCCTTATTTTTTATTAAAGCTTTGTATTTTCTTTCCCTTTTGCAGAAGCAAATAAAACTATTTGGAGAAATATCAAAATCAGCAACAAAAGTCTTTTTTTTTAAATTAAAGCTTTTTATTTTCAAAACATATGCAAACGTAGCTTCCAACATTCACCTTGCAAAACCTGTGTTCCAAATTTTTTCCGTCCTTTCCCCCACTCCCTCCCCTAGACAGCAAGTAACCCAATAAATGTTAAACATGTGCAGTTCTTCTATACATGTTTCCACACTTATCATGTTGCACAAGAAAAAGCAGATCAAAAAGCAAAAAAAATGAGAAAGAAAACAAAATGCAAGCAAATAACGATAAAAAATTGAAAATACTGTGTTGTGACCCATACTCAGTGCCCATGGTCAGAATTGATCATCATATAATCTTGCTGTTGCCGTGTACATTATCTTTTGGTTTTGCTCATTTCACTCAGCATCAGTTCACGTAAGTCTCTCCAGGCTTCTCTGAAATCCTCCTGCTGATTGTTTCTTATAGAACCGTAATATTCCATAATCTTCATGGACTATAACTTATTCAACCATGTCAACATAATTTTCTGAGGCACATCTGACCATTTTGGTCCCTGGGGCATAAATCTTCCATGGATCTACATTTATATGATTAAGTTATTTCAACATTCCCATAATCTATAGGAAAAGAACAAGACCAAGTAGTTTTCAAAGTAAAAAATGAAGTTTGTCAAAAAAAATTCATAAAAATGCACACCTTTTGGCAAAGATGTTAATATATGAAAATAGTTATCATATAGCTTACAGAAGTTAGGTATTAATATATGGGTCAGGAAGCTGTGAAATGACCTGAATGCTGTGTACATCCATTTGGAACAGTATTTGATTACCAAGGATCATAGTCAAAGTTGTTCAGACCTTTTGATCCAGTGATCCCACTACTTGGCAATAAAAGTTAAAGATAGAAAGGTCCCATCTGTTCCAAAATATTCGTAGCAGCATTTGTGTGGTATAAATAACTGGAAACTGGGTGCCCATCGATTAAGAGATGTCTGAATAAATTGTGGTCTATAAATATAATGGAATATCATTGTGCTTTAAGAAATTGTAGAGACTGAGAATTCCAAGAAACTTAGAAAGAAACCGAATGAAATAATGCATAGTGCAGTGTGTACAACTAAGAGGAAAATCTGTATAATGTTTATAGAAATGTAAATGAAAATAGAACTAAAAGGCAAAATTCAAATTAAATGCAGGAACTGGTTATGGTTCCAGGGTATTGTTGGTAATATCTGCTTCCTTTCTCTCAAGAGATAGGTGATAAAGATTGCGAGTTGTTACATACATGATGAAGGACAGGGCTGTTTTTGCTTTATTATCTTTGTTACAAGTAAGGATTGTATGGATTTGAGGATGAAGTTATTAGTGAGTGAATATTTTAAGGAATTAAAAAAATTAGTAAAGCTGTTTTTTTTTAAATTTCAGTGGCTCCCTATTGCTTTCAGGAAAAAAAAAACAAAGCAACCCCCCCCCCAAAAAAAAACCACCACCAACAACAACAACACAGCTTAACGTGGCATTTAAGGTTTGGCTCCTACCAAAGTATATGTTACTTCCCTTCGCACTCCCCAAATTCTAGAGAAACAGTCCTACCAGGTCATAAAGAAGAGTTGGTAGCCATCTAGCTTGAATTTGAGAAGCAAAGAAATGAGGAGAGTTGAAAAGAGAAGCAGTTGGGGAGGAGGGAGGTGAAAAGCCACGTGGTCCCAGCCTCCCTCTTCACACGCATACTGGCTGTCCCCCAGCTACTCAACCCTCATCTCTCCCTTTCAGAGTTCAGCTCTTCTATCAAGGTGCCACTTGCTTGCTCTCTGCAATCTTCCCTAATCCCTCCTCTTCCGCTGTAGCTGAAGATGTTCTTTCCCCCTTCAAATTGCCTAGTGCTCTCTGATTGTTTCTTTCATGTACATCAATCTGGGCTTTGTATTTTTCATGCTCCTTGAGGGCAGGAGCTGTCATTTTTAAATCATCATCATCTTTGGATCTTCAGGTCTCAGCACAGTGCCCTGCACTTAACAAACACTTGATACATATTTCCTGAATTGATGTGGGCCACTGATATGGAAAGAGGTGAGCTGTTGTGGAGATGGATTTGACATCCCATCAATAGAGCTGTCATCAATAGAGCTGCTCAGGAGCCACACAGAGTTCAGCAGAGGGGAAAGAATGATGTGTTTCTTTGGAAAATATGGACATCCAGGTAGAGATATCTAGCAGGCAATTGGAGGTGTGCAATTAGAGTTCATATGGAAAGGACTGGCTGGAGAAATAGATTTACAAGTTAGCTGTTTAGAGGTAACAATTCAAGATGATACCTATAGCAACCTGTAGAAAAGGATTCGTGTTTTTTTGTGTCTGGGATCCTTTTGACAATCTGACCACTTATTGTTATTTACTTTCATTCATAATCAAAAGAAATGCAAGATTTTGGTTAGAAATTAGATATGCTTATATATTTTGTATGTGTATGTACACACACATATACATACAGACAGACACACACAATTTTCCATCCAATGTCTTGGATATGTCCTGAAATATGTTCTTGGAGGTCTGTGGACTCCATGTTAAGAATACCTACTTTAGTCCATCAAGATCCTTTTGAATAGTGACTCTGTCATCAATTAAGAAGGAATCCCAGAGAGAGCTATCCTTTCCAGCTTTGTGTCATCTACAAATTGATGACTTTGCATACACTCTCTGCTTTTATCCAAATCATTGATTTTAAAAAAATTTCTACAAAACAAGATTCCTGGGGTACTCCACTGAAGCCCTCCTGCCCTGCTGAAATTAGGTCATTAACGACTACTTTACTGATCATCCAAGAGTTCTGTATCCACTTGATTGTATTACTAACTCATTCAGAGATAAGAGTTAAATAGGAGTGTGAGATATTTTATCAAAAACTTTGCTAAAAATCTAGATAAATGGGGCAGCTGGGTGCATAGTGAATAGAGCACCAGCTCTGAAGTCAGGAGGACCTGAGTTCAAATCTGGTTTCAGACACTTAACACTTCCTAGCTGTGTGACCCTGGGTAAGTCACTTAACCCCAATTGCCTCAGGGGGGAAAATCTAGATAAACTCTATTCACAGTGTTCCCATCATCTCCTAGTTTAGAAATTATGTTGGAAGGACAAGAAAGAAAATTAGTCTGGTAAGAGCCAGGCAGGCTCTTTGTCTTTATACTTCCTTTCTACATATTCCCTACATATTGTATCTCTATGATGATCTCTTCTAGAGTTTTCCCAAGCTCAGTGGCCTGTAATAGGTAGTTTTTCTTTTCTTTTTTGGAAAATTGGGACAGTTGTCCATCTCTCATCTTTTAGTCTATTTCCCATTTTTCATGATCTTGCACATATCATTGACAGTGGCTCTGCAGTCATTTCTGCCTGTTTTTTCAGGACCTAAGACAGAGATGTCCAAGGAGCAGTTGGAGATACAGTCTATATCTACCAGGATGTTTCTCAGGTGCTTCAAATTCCATATTCTCTTAAAATTTCCTTCTCAATCTTGTGATTGCTATCTGTAAAGGCATTTCATTTTGTGTTTCTTTTGTGTCTTTTTACTTTACTGTAGCTACTGATTGTTTCAGTTGATTTCTTCATTAATTTTCTAAGTAGTCTTTTATGTCATCAGGAGTAATATGAGTAATTTTGTTTCTTCTTGGCCACTGTTTATGCTTGGAATTTTTTTCTTGTGTTATTCCAGATAGTATTTCCAGTGTTATGTCAGATAACAGAATAAAAAGGAAACATCCTTATTTTATTCCTATATGTGTTGGGGGAAATTCTAGTATTTTCTCATTACAAATAGTAGGAGCTTTTGATTCTAGATATATGTTTTTTCTCATATTAAAAAAAGATCTTTCTATGACCATTCTTTGTAGGTTTCTGTTTTTGGAATAAATAAATAATGTATGTTGTCAAAGGTTTTTTTCTGAATTTGTTAATATAATTTTGTGGTTTAATGGGATTTTTTGTTTTTTAATATAAATTCTCTTCCTAATATTTATGTATATTTTTCACATCCATAGTAGAAATCCAACTTGGTCTTAGTGAATTTTTAAAAATATTTATTGCCATGGTTTTTCTTGCTAAATTGAATTGAAAACTTTTTCATTGATATAGCTATTGGTCTGTAGTTTTTTGTTTTACCTTTCTTGAGTTTAGGTAGAGACCTCTATTTGTCTGATAAAATAGTTTGGTAGAATATTTTCTTTCTCCAAGTTTAAGTACAATTTATGTAGCATTAATATCAATTGTTCTTTAAACATTAGATAAAATTTACCTATAAATCTTTCTGGTCTGGAGATTTTTTTTTTAGTACTTTTTTATGACTAGTACTATCTTTGCTAAGAAAACCCCAAATGAGGTCGCGGAAAGTCAGATATAACTGAAATAATTTAACAACAGAAATCACCACCAAATGATTTTACTTTTTGAGATTGAGTTGTCCTCATTTTCCTATTAATTTGGGGGGTATGTTTTAGATAATTGTGTTTCTTTTGGATTCTTAATTTTGTGAACATATCTGTACATGATAAAATCTGATCTTTTTACTCTCTATTGATTTTGCCTCAATAATTTTTCTCTGTTTAGTAATTTTTCTTCCCTTTTCTTTGTGATTTGGTGCTATCAGTTTTCCTAGTTATTCCAAATAACCAGCCTTCATTTTTGCTTATTAATTCTGTAATAGTGTTTGTTGGTCATTTATTCTGTTTCTTATGTAATTTTCAAGATTTCCTCCATTGTGCTTATTTGGGGTCTGTTGATTTTCTGTGAATCCTTTCATTACATACTCAGTTCATCAATCTTCTCTTTTCTTGTTGATATTTGTTCTCAGCGATCTAGTTTTTCTTCAAAGGACTGAATTAACTACATCTCAGAAATTTTAGTATGTTGTCTCATTGATATTCTCTTTTGCATAGTTATTCATTGTTTCTCTGCTTTGTCCTTTGACCTACTCATTATTTGTGATGTCAATACTAAGTTTCCATTTAGGCCTGTCTACTTTTCTTGTGTTCCCTTTATTAGTTTTTTTTTTTTTTTTTATTGCAGATGAACTTACTTTCATTATTTTAAATAGCCAGTATTGGCATGAAAAGAATCCTGGACTTTTAGGGATCCAGAAGCCAGGGTTCTAGACTGCCTCATGCCACTTACTGCATTACCTTTGGCAAATGATTTGACTGCCCTGAACCTCAATTTCCTCTTCCGCTGAAGGGGTGTGCTGACCCAGGTGGCTTCTAAGTCTCATTTAAGTCCTAGTATACTAGAATCCTTTTGACATTCGGTAGCATAATTGTTTTTTTGTTAATGTGTTTTGATTTAAATTTAAGGAGGGTCAAGTTGTCAATTAGTGGTGTCCCCTCGGGGCCACTTTGCTCTAAAATGGTTCTGCAAGCTAGAATGACCTTGGGGAGCCCTGGATACCCCTTTCCCTTTCAACCAGCTCTAATCAATCAGATCCCTTTTCATAGGTGCCAGTTGTCACAAACTACAGGATGCACAGAGTCAAGCCAAATAGGGCTGGGCCCATCTGTTTCCCTGCTTTACAGAATCCCACTGCAGTTTGTTCTTCTGCAGCTTTCTGTTGGCCCTTTTGTTGCAGATGCCAGGGGGAGTGTCCAACTGCATGTTCATGCAGAGGTACTGTTGCTTTCCGCCATTGCCAGGAGGGCGTGTTCCAGATCTCTTGAGATTGTCAGTTTTCCCTGGTCTTTAGCAGGTTTCCCAAAAGTGGCAAGCAGCAGGATTACTGTGCAGCCCAGATCTGGTTCCCGTGCCTGTGCCTGCCTTCAGGTAGATACATACACACATACATTTCTAGACATTCTCTAAAGACTTTTACAGAGAGATTCACTTTCTCTCTCTTACCCTGAGTTTGCGTTAATGACAAACTCTCAGATTTTGTGATACCCATATAGCTCTGGCATCAAACTCAAAGAGAAATAGGGGTCACCAGTCAAAATCCCTGTGGGCCACATATTGATTTTAGTTTTCAAAGTACACACAAGCAGTACCCTTATGCATGCAAGTGACATGGTTTCTCACCAGAGAGGCACATTTTATACATCAAATCTTAGTCTGTTGAAACAACTCCAGTTTCACACACTGCGATTTGGTAATTTCGCACGTGACTTTGGATTGCACCTATGAAGTAGGATTTAGGGGTGTCCTTCCAGCAGCTCTTGTCCAAACCTAGAGTGGGCAGTGATTCTGATTTCTCTGCTTTGTAAGAAAGGAAAGACTCTTTTAAGAAAAATAAATAAGTTTAATTATTGAAAATAGTGCTTCAGTACTCTGCAAGTTGACTTAGTGTTTCCAAGGGTCCCTTGTGTTATTTTATCTTGCTGAGGAAGCCACTGGATATCTCCACAGAGATATTAGTGCATTTGCTCAGCGCTCTGTTGCTATCCTGAGAGCCACAGCATTGGCAATGGAGGTTGACACAAAGGGCATATTTAACCCAAGGGAATATGATGGGTGTACATCTCTGAGAAATGATTAAGGAAGTTGAGTGGGCAGTTAGGCAAGAGGCAGCAGCCTGAGCCAGTTCAGTTGGCCAGAATAGGGATAGCAGTAACTGTGGTCTACCAAGTTTATTACTAAATATTATCAGCCAGGTCTGACTTCTACCAAGTTTTCTAACGGTCACAATATTACAATTGGATTATTTATTTGTTTTTTTAATAATTACTTTTGTTTATTTCTTTGGAGAGGCAATTAGGATTAAGTGAGTTGCCCAGGCTCTTACAGCAAGTAAGTATCTGATGCTAGATTTGAATTCAGGTCTTCCTGATTCCAGGTCCGTATTCTATCCATGATGCCATTTTAGTTGCCCCAGATTTGTTTGGTTTTTTAAAAAAATATTTGTATGACCACACTTAAAAGATACTTAAAATTTCTGATAGAGTACTATCTCTAAAAACAGATTAAGTGGAATCCCCAAACGTGTGCTTATGCCTTATAGAAAGGATCAGTTTCTACTTTTATGACTTACTAATTATTAATGGAAAGGAAGACCATATGGTCAACTTTTTAATTTTTTCATACTAATTTTAGACAGTCTGTAATCTGACTTTTATTGCCTTTGCCTTTTACTTTATATTATTGTACTCATTGTGTAATCATTGCTTTTGTCATTGCGACCAAGTTCTTAGAAATCTTCCCTGCTCAATATATTTCATATCATTAGTAGTACCACAATTTCTTCCAGCCATTATCCAGTTGCTAGATACCTATTTTGTTTAGCAACATGGCTTTAAGATGAGATGTCAGAGGTCATTGAGTTCAGATCTGTTATTTTAAAAATGAGAAAATTGGGATACTCTTGAGGTCTTGAGTGACTTGCCTAGGGTCACAAAAGTGTAGAATTTGAACCCAGAACTTCTGACTCTAAATACATTTCTTTTTCTTTCTTTTTTTTTTCGTTACATTACAAGTAATACTGATATGGTATGATATGTTTATTCTTTTAGTCATTTTCCATATTTTGGTGCCAACAGCTTATTCAAAGAAATCCAGTTGGAGTTATTTCAGTCATACCCATATCTTAGCTTTTGTTTTTGATTTTGATGTTTGCTCTGGAAAATCAGTGACGTGACTGTATCCAGCTAGCTAGCTGGTTTGCAATGAGTGCCCAATCAGCATCTAGTCTTTATTAAACCCTAATAGTTTTACTTTGGGGATGTTATTTGGAGCTCAGCATGTGCAAGGACTCCTAAATCTCTTTTTGAAGAAAGTATTAGAAACAGAGATGAGAAATTTCTGTATCATCTCTGAGCCTTTGGTATCTCTTGTTTCTTACAAAATGTCATTGGCTGTCCTCTTCAATGCCCATCTTTGCATTACAGTCACCAATTATTTTCTAAATTTTAAGCTTCAATATCCCAAAACAGTATTAGCATATCTACCACCAAACATGAAAAGAGGGTTATCTATCGATCAAAGTGTGGATCTTCATTTCACACCACTTGCTTTTTTTTTTAAGTATACAATACATTCCAAAATACTTGCACAATTTCTTCTTTTTTATTTTTTATTTATATATTTTTTAGAATTTTGTTCTTCTTGATCGTGCTTCTTTGCCAACTTCCTGATAATTTCTTTTTTGTATTGTTCGATGTTTGATGAGACGGCCACCCTCCCCTACCTTTCTCACCCCTCACAGGAAACAGTCAAAAGAAAGTAAAAGACAAATAAGTACAAACAGAACCAATTCACACTGTGGCCGTGATCCAAAATGAATGTCTCTTCTTGCACCTTGACATTGTCACCAGGACTCAAGGAAATTGGAAATGTGGCTCTTCCTAGGTACTCTGCAAACATATTTTAGTCAGTCATAAACATGCTTTTAAAAATAGGTTTTTATTTTTATTCTGAAATTAAACACCAAGTAGAATGGGCATTTGAATATACATGTAACTGCAGGGCTCTCTGATATATAGCTGGCTGATATTATAGCAAGCTGTAATAAAAGCTTGAGCTTTCAAAGCAGTCCTGTTTGTCTGGCCATCTTTATGGCAATCATATATGTAAAGTACTTTGAAAAGTTTAAAGTGGTATGTAAATGGCTTCTGGGGAGTTGTGTAGTGATTTTAATGACCCCAAGAAGAGAAGCAAAGGCAAAGAAGAAATGAATGGAGGAGCAACCAGTCACCCATCTTGTGAACATCAAGAGTATTTCAGGTATTTTGTATAGATGTGAACCTTAAAATGCCATAGGCTCTAAAGACTGGAAGTTTTGTTTCACTCAAAGGGCAATGCAGAGTTGTATAGAAGAAAAGAGCGGGGAACATCACATTGCCTGCAAAGAATTACACAGGAGTAACATAATGGATTTCATCAGAAAGACATCCCCTGCCTCAAGTCTCTCCCATTCTGTTCCATCCTCCATGCAGCTACCACAGTGATCTTCCCTATTCATGCACTCTGGTGGTTCCATAGCACCTCTAGGATCAAATATAAAGTCTTGTGCTTGACATTCAGAACTTGACAACCTGGTCCTCAGTTTATCTTTCTAGCTTCATGGCATCCCCCTTCACAGCTCTTGTACTGTTTCTCATTTTGATGTCCACACCTCTGGCCTGACTGTCCCCCATACATTTGCTTCCCACCCCTGCCTCTTAGTTTCAACGCAAACACTAATTTCTGTATGTATCCCATCACCAGCTGCCAATGCTTTTCCATCTCAGAAATCACCTTGGATCTGTTTTGTGTGTATCTGCATGTGCTCATGCTTGGCTGAAAACAGCCAAGTGTCTGGTACTTAGTGGAAGCTTAAAAGATGTTTGTTGATTGCAGCATAAGACAGGACAAGAAGATAGACCAGTCCCGTAGAAAGCGTTAGGAATCCTCGTGGATAGGCAGCATGAGCAGTGAGGCATGTTGGGGAGAGAGAGGAGGAGGCATGTCCCAGATCAGACCTCTGCCGCCACCAGACAGGTGATACAGCTCTCCTCCCTACTGAAGACACAGAAAAGAAAGTTCTGGTGACCAGAGGCCCTTTGAGTGACCACATCAGAAATTGTAATGATTTGATCTGTGCAAATGTCATTAAAGAAAAGACATTATCTTTTTTGGGGTCACACGCCAAGGACCCTGGGACTCTTTCCATGTGATTTGCAGCTGCATCCTCCTATATAGGAATTGTTTCCCCCATTAGAATGTGAACTCCTTAAGGGCAGGGAATGGGTTTTTTTAATCCGTATCCCTAGGGCTTAGCTCAGTGTTTGACACTTAGTAAGTGCCTTTTCATGGATTCATTGTTATCCATCCATATAATGTCAGGAGAACTACAAGAAGCCCTCCCTCCCACTGGACATTGGATAGGCAGTAGTGGACAAGAGTTATGCAGGATGTGAATGGGTCTCAGTGAACACTGATGAAGGAAGAGATCTTTTAACAATTCTTGAAATGAGATAAAATTATCTCTGAAAGGAGAACGGCAATGGATTGTCGATTGATGCATGTTTTAGACTTTGTGTGGCCTGCCACACAGCTATTGGAAAAACTGGCCAGTGCTCTTTTATATACTTGGAAGAAGGAAGGAAAGAACCAAGCCTTCTTTTTCTTGCTCAGTCATGAATAAAAAAAGAGAGGTCTAGAAGATGAGAGGTCTGATGAGTTTGTTGTTGAAAGCTCTAACTACTGCTTCTGGGTATTTCAGGCCACACGTATTGCTTTTTCCTGTTTTTCAGCTGCTCCATCCTCTACCCCCTTACGCCTACCTCCCCCTGTCCCCCATGTTAGAGGCATTATTGCCTGAGATCTGTCAGATCCAAAGGCTGTAGAAGAAGCCAACCATTTTCCATGGAAACAAGAGTTATAGAGAGACAATGTTCTTCTACCCATAACTACTACTGAGACCATCCTTCATAATTTATTCAGCCATTCTCCAATTGATGGGCATCCTTTCAATTTCCAGTTTCGAGACCATCCTTCAGAATTACAGTTTAGACCAAGTATATTTTCTCTGTCTATTTTTCAGTCTTACAACACTTAATCCTCCATGATGCAGCCTATTAACAATTCCAATTGTTTGGTATTTGGAAAGTCAGATGACACTTGTGAGGTCCCAGTACGATATCTCTCAAAGTTCCATTTCTTATTGAAGAAATTTTAACATGTTGTTTCAAATTCTCCAGTGCAATCGATTAATGTTGCATCAGTAACACATGCTACTGATTGCTTTCCTTGCAGACCTGCACGTTCAGAAAGCCCATGTGGGAAGATTTGTGTGAGACAGGCTGGAACGCTGCTCCCTGCTTCTCACTTGTGCTTATTTCCATACTCTTGTTGAAATAGCCCCATCTGAATGATTGTACCTCAGTGCCAGGATCACTCGAAAAACTGGCATTTCCCTTCATGCCTGCTTCCCCTGAAAATAGAATTGATGAGAATTCTTTTTCTGTTCAAATAATTTAGTTTCTCCAAAGTGAAAAGAATGATGAAGTCAGAGGTAGGCCACACTAAATGCTAGCTGTCCTATATACATAGCAACCGACTTGGAAGCAGGCCATCATGGCTAAGAAAAACCAAAACCCTTCCCAGTGAGAACATGTAAACTATAGTAGCACGGCCACAGGAAAACAGTCAGAATGGGACTACTTTTAGTGTGGCATTACCCCTCAGCTTGGCCTCTAAAGGGAGCCACATATTCTAATAAACACGCATCCCAAATTTTCCCCTGATTTTCTATCTTACCCCGAAAAGCTCTTCCTTTTGCTTAGTTTCCTTTCTTTTTTAACTTTAAACTTAAATACAAAATAAGAAAAGAAAAAAAAAACAATGATTGCCATGTATACAGCAGGACATGAGAAGATACCATATAAAGCAATATATCTTCATTTCAAGAAAGCCTATAGAATATGTGCTCTACATTGTGTTTAGAGTCGTCCATTTTTGCTTGCTTGGAGGTTTTCTTTTGTTCTCCACTGTGTACTTTTTACTTTATTCTTTTTTCCCTCACCCCCCACAAGAAGGCTACAATTCAGTGCAGATATATGTATGTATACACATGCCCACGCACACATATATATGCATCCATGGTCAAACACTACATCCACATATACACTCAGACACCTATATGTAAGACCATATTCTGTTTACTTCCACTTGTCTCCTGTTCCTCTGAAGGTGGAGAGCATTTTCATTCTTAAGTCCAAGTCTTTTCCTATTTTTCTAAATCCACAAACTTGTTATTTTCTCCACCACGGCAATTTTCCAACCTTCTGCTGTCTAGTTATTTTAAATAGTCTAAAACAATATTGATTAATATGGCTGATATCTAGTATAATTTCCCTATTTTTCTCTTGTGATTAAATCTATTTTAGCTTTAACTTTGTGTGAAATCATGATTATTACCCCTGCTTTCTTTTAACTAATAAATTTTGCTCCTGATCTTTATTTTATGTTTGTCTGTCTCATTTTTATAACATTTCCTGAAAGCGACATGTTGTTGAGTTCAAATTTGTAATCTACTATCTGTTTCCATTTTATGGGTGAATTTATCCAATTCGCATTCTAAGCTATAATTACTTGTTTATATTTTCCTGACTGTCCTTCTCATCCTATTCCTCTCTCTCCTCATTCCTCTATTTTGCTTTTGCTCAGTTTTCTAAAGAATTGCTTACTTTTGCAGAAGGCTATGTTGAGCAGTCAGTCATTACCTGTGGCCAGGTTTCTGTCCTGACTCGGGGCCAAAATGCAGCTGAAGCAGTAACCCACAGGTGGAAATGGTGTGCTCGAGAGGACCCATTTGTGGAAGGAGGTGAACTGAGCTTGATGAATTTCCCTTCTCCTTGCCCTGTTTATGGGTAGGTCCCCATTCCTTGGGACTGAAACATCTGAAGGCCACTTTTGAGAGGGCTTAGCCAGGGTCTCGTGAAAAAGGCATTAAACATGTCAGATATAGATAGATAGATAGATAGATAGATAGATAGATAGATAGATAGATAGATAGATAGATAGATATGCTCTACCTTTTCTCTGCTTACCCAACTCTTGAAACTACTTTGAGGCCAGGAATTCAGTCAGTCATTTAGCTAGCATCTCTTGTCTGCCTACTGTGTGCAAGCCCAAAGTGAGATGGGTGTATTTCCAAGTGGTAGCCAGGACTGGCTCAGAGCCTAAGGAATGCCCTCTGACTTGGCTTTGGACCATTGCTCACTACCCTTTGGGGAAAAGCAAGCAAAGGGTGGCGGAGATTTCAAAAAGTCATCTGACAAGCTGTTTAAGACAGCAGTAAATTCTCGAAAAGGAGTTATTGTGAATTCCCAGGCTTATGGGTATTAAGGCACTTTTCTTCTCTTGTTTGAAGACTTCTGAGCAAAGAGTTGTGTTGGCTTGGAGAGAGACTCCATGGGAAGGAAATTTTATTTTCCACCCCTATTTTTCTCTTGTGCCTCAAAGTTCCATCCCTTTCATTTCCTGACAAATGCCTTCTTGGTCCTGTAAGCAACACTGCAGAGCTGATCTCTCTGGGAGAGAAAGAGGGCAGGAGGATGTTCTGCCTTCAGCACCAACAAAATCATCACTTAGGCTCTCACTGTTGAGCCTCTGTTCCCAGGATCAGGCTGAGGCACACAAGCAGCTTTCACATTGCCAGGTGGTTCTTTTAGCTTCTTAACTGGCACCACAATTGACCCAGGTTGGCATAAGTGCATGTAAGGTACGGTATGCAAAAGTAAAAACTAATCATTCCACGTTCCACCTCTTCACTTCCTGAATTCCTATGAATCATGAATTTCGAACTGGAAGAGGCCTGCCGCATGTGCTTGTTCAGTCCCTTTGTTTTACTGAGGAGGCAGCCCACAGAAGAAGCGGCCCACTTGCTGGACCATAGCTACAAAGAGACTTGAGGGTCTACGAGTTGTGCAATCACCTTGTGACCCAAAGGGGAGAGGAAACCAGAAACCATGGGAAAGCTGCTACTTGGGAGGTTACCAGTGATAGGAAGCACAGTAGCTCTGACTGGATAGGATTTTACCTTTGAGGAACTACCACCACCAAAGGAATCAGTGCCACACTGGATAGCTCCCTAGTTTAACTTGTTATTTTTATTCTCTAGATGCTAAGCAGCATGAGTGGCCTCTAAATTTGGACTCCCCGGGACTAACTCACAGTTGACCAACCCCATTTACAGTTCTACCAGGTGAGGATTCTTGTGCCCATTTGTAGGAGAGCTCCCTTTCTCTCCAACACACACACACACACACACACACACACACACACACACACACACACGGTGCTGTCTGTGGCACTCTCGAGTGGCATTCCCCAGGAAGTCTGAGAGACAGATTCCTTTTGTCTGATATTCTTTTCCCATCGGCACAAAACGACAATTGTCAAGTTGTTTCACGGATTCCTTGCTCCCTGTAATAGAGGTGGCTCTGCTAGTCTCTCTGCTTTCCTTTCCACTATTGTTTGCAAAGAGATACAAGCTGGGAAGGATTTGTGTAATTTGGGGGTCACATGTTACTATCTAGCCCTTCTGAAACAGTGGTAAGTGGTAGGGAGAGCAAGTTAAAATGCTCAGTATCCATCTAGTCCCTGACCAGTCTAGCAACACACATTCCATGCCTAGGACAGGACCTGGCACCCAGCAGAAGCTTGTCGCTTGATTGCTTCATCACTCTGCAAAAGCCCTGGTGGGAGGAGCAGGTTGTAGCTTTTTAGTTACACTTTTTTTTAAAACAAAGTAAGAAAAAAAGTGTTGCCTCTTCAAAACTCTAGACTTGAAAAGTGATGGGTAAGTGGTGGGAGTAACTCCAGCAGGTGCAATGTTATTTGCTAGGCTGTGTTGTACTGTAAGAAAAAAAAACTAAGCAAAGGAAGGAGCAAGAGAAAAATGTCAAAACAGACGAGAGCAGTGCTTTCTGGAAGGCCCTTCCCTTGGGGAGCACCCAGCAAGCCCCTTCCTGCCAAACCTTCAGTTTTGGGCCTTCCTGCCTGTGAAGGCCCCGACTAAAACACCGAATCTGAGCGATTAGAGGGAAGGCAAGGGAGACTGGGAATAGAATCCAGCCCCATCCAAAAGAATGAGGGGGAGAGGACATGATTGAAGTTAGAAGAAAAAGGAGAATGCTGGGGGGAGTAGCTGCTTCAACTACAGTGTCTCAGAAACCTTGAACACATAGTTGAATTCTTGGAACTCCAGGTATTGGTAGTGATAAAATGGATTGCTTTGATTTCTCCCAAGGGTCAAAAAGTGTACCACTGATAGGCGCCAAGTTGTCAGAGCCGAAGGAAAAAGTGTGCAGTTGGATGACTTACTTCCTAACATCTCTCCTTCAGTTCTGTCATTAACACTGAATGTCGATTTATGAGGACAGAGGAGGGAGATGGAGCAAAGATAAGCTGAAAGATTGGTGGGACAGCCCTGCCTAGGATAAGAAGGAGCAAGGAGGTAATTTAGCAGGGTTTGAGCCCTGCCACTTCCAGAAAGGCTCAGCAGATTGGGAGGTGCTGTAATTCTTTTGGGGACAAAGGATCGGTCTCTATTTTAAAGTCTTTAATGTTTTGGGACAATGGACCTACCTTGGGCCCGAGTAGGCTACTCCGCTAAGAGACTTTTGTAAGGAAAATGATAGTCTTCTGCCGCACTCCATATACAAATATATTGGAGTAGCTCAGTGAAGGCCATGCAGGAAGAAACTCAAAAGGTAAGATGCCAAATGTCTCTGGGAATCTTGTATTTTCCTTACCCAAATATTAGAAATGCTGGGAGTCGTGTATGTGGGATCCAAATAATAGGCAGATGAGCCCGTTTAACCTCTGGGGCAGGAGAGTTCTATAGAACATTCATATCAGATTGTACAACGTTAAGAGAGAGCCACACAAGTTGTCAGGACCAACTAGGCTATTATCTATCAAATAAGGCATTCACCATTGTTTAGGAAATGCATTGACATCCAATTAAGAGACTTCTAAAAAAAATTAAGAATTTCTAATTCAGCAAGCCATTGCTTAGGGTAAATGAATGTCATAAAAGTTCCAAACTAGAAGCAATATCAGAAAGCCCCCGGTCCAACGCCCTCTTGTTAGAAGGGGGGAAAACTGACACCCTGAGTAAAGAAGGGACTTAATATCGAAAAACAAAGGGCTGGAAGTAGGTGCAAAACTGTTGCAGGACAATGCTAACACTAGGCTGCTCTAAGATTGACCATGAGGAGCCAGAGGACTCAGGTTTGAATCCTTGGCTATGTGATCCTGGGCAGGGCGGTTAAGTTCAGTTTATTTTCTCACCTGTAAAATGAAGGCATTGGACCGATGACCTCACAGTTTGCTCTAACTATAAAAACATGATCCTAGGAATCATGGTACTGTGGACAAGGCCTGATCAAATGTTGTGGTCAAAATCATTCTGTAACAGACTGTGGGTACCTAGTTGGCAGAAACAGTTGAGAACAGAAGAGATGCTCTTCAGAGTCCTTTCAAGAATACCTTGAATTGGATGTTGACAGGGGAGACCAAGTTCAGTGTGAAGCTTGGATACTCCATGTTTCAGGAGTCTCAAATGATAGTAGTGCTTAATCTCAGACATCTCCTAGGATCTGCTTGACTTTTTGCTCTCCCACTGGTTCTGCAGTAACCTCTGTTGTTTCCACTCAGAGTTCTTCAGAGATGGAGCAGGGAGGGCAGAAGGAAAGGAAGGGAAAGGGAAAGGAAGAAGAATTTTTGTAGCACCTCTTATGTCCCAGGCACCGTGCCAAGCACTTCACAAATATTCTCACTCGATCTCATTTTGGGACAGTTTTGTGAAGTGAGAGATGGCGATAATGGCATTTTTCCTGGGGCCTAAATCCCAATTCCCATCTGAGTACTACTGCCAGCATGGGATTAGAGATTTCAAAGGACCATCTAGTCTTGTCCCTTTATTTTCAAAGTGAGAAAAGTAAGGCTCCAGGTAGTTAATCCCAGGTCACATGGCCAGGCAGCGGCAGAGTTTGGATTCAAACCACGAGAAAGAAAAAAAACAAAAAGTGTTGAAAAAGTATGTCTTGATCTGCATTCAGTCTTCATAGTTCTCTCTCTGTATGAGGAAGGAATTTTCCATCACAAATCTGTTGTGATTGTCTTGGCTCATTGTGTTGCTTGGAAGTGCTAAGTCGCAGTGAATCGTTATATTATATTGCTCTTACTGTGTGGTGTTCTCCTGGTTCTGCTTGCTTCACTTTCTATCAGTTCATATAAGTCTTTCCAGGCTTTTCATAAGTCTACCCAACTCATCATTTCCTGTAGCACAAAATCATCCTTTTACATTCATATACCATAATTTGTTCAACCATTTCCCAGTTGATCGACATTACCTCAATTTCCAGTTCTTTGTAGGGCCTCTGATTTTGAAGTCCCAGTCTTGTCCCACTGACCAGTGTGGCTGCTGTGATACTATCAATTCCCTTTTGAAACAGAGTATCTTTGACTCAAAAGAATATTCTCATTTAGTGTTTCAATTAGTTAATTAATACAGTGCTAAATTTCATTTGTAGTATCGCTCATTATGCTTCAAAGACTGAGAACAGTTACCCTTTGGCTTTCTTTTTACCCACATATCTGGTTGTGCTCTTCTCATTCAACCCAACAACACTAATTAGTAGGGAGGATGTTTGGGAGAATGTTCTAATTCCAATTTGCAACGGATTCTTATGGAGTAAAATAGAATGAAGAGGGCAAGTCCTATTTTTAGAATATGTGGTAGCGAATAATAGAATAACACAAGTACATTAAAAAAATATATCTTTGAAGCAAGCCTGGGTGCTAGAGTCATTAGATGCATAGTAATTAGTAATTCACCCATAGTAATCCATCTCCTTCTCTTCCTCCTATTCCATTCAAGGCCCATTTCATCATCCAACTTCCATGTCTGTCCAAGATTCAAATTATAGTGTACCAACTCTATTCGTTGTCCATCTGGTTACACAGATGTTAGGTACTATCTGGATATTGCCTGCGTAGGTATTGTCTGGCTGTTAGGTATTGTTCATCCACTTGATTTTTGTTCTGGGTGAGGAGTTAAGCTGAATCCTTGAGTGATTACAGATCCAAGGCTCAGCACAAAGTCACCTCCAAACAGGAACATCTACAGGACTTCACCATCTCTAACAAATTCCTCTTTGATGTGTATTCTGTGCCAGATCTCCTCTCTGAAAATGGCAAATCCCTTTGAGAAGCATACATCTGCCTGTTTTGTTCCATGCTTGATGTTAATAATCAGAGGACCTCTGAACAAACAAATCCTGGTAGACACTCTTGTTGAAACCAAGTCCAGCTTGGGCTCCACCTTATCAGCAAACAATAAACACGGTGGAATTTGGGATTCCAAGCATCTTTAAGCCACTTGTGTGATGGTAAAGATGTTTTCTTCTAGAGTTTACCTTTCACAAAAACATGCTTGTTTTCCCTCTCATGCCTTTCTCAGGGTTGGGAGAAGTCGCTATAAAAAGGTCTACATGTTTCACTACCAAAAAAAACCCCTTCAACTTAGCTCAAATTAAGTGGGCAAAGTAGTCAGACATTTGGCATGATTATATAGGAAGCATGCCAGAAAGACTTACATAGATTGTACTGGTTGCCCTGAGACCCACATCACTAGCAACAGGGCCAGGGGCTTATCATTGTATGGAAGACAGTTTGGTCATATCTCCATGTGGTCTGGGTGGTGTCACTTTTCCTCTCTAAACCTCAGTTTCTTCTTCTGTAAAATGAAAGGGTTTGGGTGATATTTCAGTTTCCTTCCAGTTCACAATTGTGTGATTTATGGACATTTCTAATGTTGCTGTGAGACTGCCATCTTCTCATATAAAGGGAGGAGATGATAAAATTTATCTCTTGAAAGAATGATCAGATAGTCTGGGAAGTATAGGAGAAGTTAGAAAATTCAGAGCTGTATTTTTTATTCTGTGGGATCCCTGGATCTTAGGCCATCGATTCCCCATCAATATAAAAGTAGGAGTTGGGTTTTTTTTCGTATTTTTTCCATATGGAAAATTGCTGAAACGAAGTATTTGAAACCGAAGGGATCTTTAGTGTTTTGTACACATTGTGTCACCTTCTTATAGAGCTTCCAAATTTGCAAAACATCTTTCTCATGACGATCTAGTACTCAGGGCCAGAAAGATAAGGAGGAAAAAACCCAAGGCTCTAATTAATGCCTAGCTGTAGGGAGATATGGGCCGAGTCTGCAGACTGAATGATGTCAGAGGGTCTTCCCCATCTCTCTGTCATGGACCACTCTAACAACCTGGTGAAGCCTCTCGACCTTTTCTCGGAATCATGTGTTTTAATGCATCCTGCTATTAAAAGAGACAAGTGAAGCCCCCAGGTCTACTGTCCCATAGGTTAAACCTGTTTATTTGCCTCTTGTCAATGCTCAGCTGTACCATATTGCCTTAAATAGTTGGGATTATGAGATAAACAATGACAGCAAAGCGGAGTTTTTTTTCAGAAAAACCTCCAGAAGATGTCTGTTCCTTAAAATGGGTCTCACCACTATTCACAGCCACTCCAGTTGGTATCTGCTTCTGGCAGTGGGTATACTTCCCGCTTGTGTATTATTTACACAATTTTTGACTCGTCCTTGAATCTCTCACTTCACCTAAAGCTCATGACTTTCCAAGAGAACCAAGCCCTAAGAATGTGGCATTAATTCCTTGTCATTGATTTTTATTAAGCAGTACACATTGCTAAAGCCATAAATCCAGCCTGACTGGGAGTGGGCTCCCTGGAGCATTTGATGAGCTCATTTTATTATTATTTGTTCTCTTCCTCCATTTTTTCCCTTGCATTAAGCCTCTTTTGTGTTTAATCTCTTGAGGGTCTAAAACTTGGCAAGAGTAACTATTTTGCTGTGATTTATTTATTTATTTATTTATTT
>JAJPUD010002691.1:0-41167 GCA_023553655.1 Myrmecobius fasciatus | reverse complement strand
TTTATTTATTTATTTATTTATTTATTTATTTATTTATTTATTTATTTTGGTGGGGGAAGAAAGTAAGTGTATTGTTTGTTGATTTCCTTCTCATGCCTCCTCAGGCTTTTACAATTCTCCATTCCAGCTTGTTTGCTTGATGAAAGAAGTTCAATTGTTTTATGGACACTGACTTTGGCAAGGAACCTGATCACACTTGCTGAGCCTCCTGGTAGTGATATCAAGGAATTAATTAAAATGCTGAGACCAGGCTACCTACCTAGAGGGGCGATGAATGAGAATTCTAGAAAAATCACTGGTTCCCCTTCTCCCTATGTTTCTGTGTTGATTTGTTACAATACCTCGAGGACACACACAGTGTGTCACTTTCTATTTCACTATGCAAGGTGACATGAGGCAATATGACATGCCAATTGTTTTATGATAAAGCTATAGGGGAAAACATCCCACCTCCCATCTTGCCTCACCACAGGATAAAGCTCCTTCAAGAACCAAATGAAGTTGCACTGGCCATAAGTTCCTTTCAGCCAGACAGGAGCCAGTATCTTTGCAAGGAATACTTTCTCTTTGTGGAACTACTTAAGTGAAACTCAATTGTGAACATTTGGAAAGCAGGCAGTTTGCTACTTTCCAACGCTGACATGCATGCAACCGTGATGTGGTGTTTGGAATCCACTCTTCAGGATGTGTGTTGCATGCTCTGAGGGGCTAATAATCAAATTAGACCTCTAACAAATGGCAATTTATAACGCTGAAAATAATGAGAGGTCAAAGAGCTCAGCCCCGCCTGGCGTTTTAATTATCCCATCCGATGTGACTCCATAGGAACATTTTTAGAGAAGCAATGTCACACAGCTTTCGACGGGTACTTTAAGTTTCATTAAGAAGATTTACACAACCTAGTAGAGAAATGTGAAATATGCTCTTTAATTCCAAGTAGGGGAGAGACTTAGTTGTCTACTTCAGGGGTGGGAAGTAAACAGCCTTAATTTGGTGTTCAATTAAAGGCACATTTGTGGAGCCCCTGCTTTCCCATGGATGCGTGGAGCGAGGCACTACCTAATATCCCAGGAGCCCGAAGTAAACAGCCGAATATTTCAGTTAGGTTGTTACCGCTGTGGGCCAAAAATCCCTAGTGGGGTGAGAGCTGGCATTGGGTGTCAGTAAGTGGGTTTGTAATTATTCGGGATCTCTGGATGCGGGCTGGATGACCCTTCTTCAGGAATGTTGTAGGGTGATTGCTGTTCTGAATTGGCTTAACCCGAATGACCTCATTCATTCCTTCCCTTCTGCAACGTTTATTTATTAAGCACCTGCCATACAGCATTGTGATAGATGCTGTGGATTCAAGAACAAAATAGGCAAAGCCTCGTAACCGAGGTCTCCAGGGTAGTGCAGGAGAGAATACTGGAGATGAGAATCTTGGGACTCTACGGGGCAAAGGTGAGGAGGGAGTGCATTCCAGACAAGGGGTAGCACTTGTACAGAGATGTGGAGGTGAGTAACATCTTTCCTTTTTCCATCTGCTTTCTTGGTAATCTCATCTGCTTCCATGAGTTCAGCTATCGCTATGCTAGAACTCTCAGATCTGTATAGCAAGTTTTAAAGGTCTCTTGAGCTCCATGCTGGCTTCTCTCCACCTGGCTTTAGGAGGGGTGTGTGTGTGTGTTGTGTGTGTGTGTATTTATATATGTGTGTGTGTATATGTATTTATATATGTGTGTGTATATATGTATGTGTGTGTATATATATATATATATGTATGTATGTATGTATTATATCTCCACTGGATGACCAGGCATATCCAAGGAAGACCCAGCACAGAGACTTAGGAATTCTCATGATTAGAGATTAGGACATGTGCTATGATTCATAAAAAGTGACTAAGAAGTAGCTAGATGGGTAGGAGGAAAATCAATAGAAAGCTAGGTCTCTTACACTTTTTGGAGAGAGTTTCCAGGTAGAAATGGTCAATAATGCTGAATGCTACATAGAAGTTAAGGAGGAGGTTTGAGGAAAAAGATCATCATGTTTGACCGGTAGGAAACCTCTGAAGTCCTTGGCATCTCTGAAGTGAGCCGGGTCTTAGAATTTTTTTTCCTCCAGAAGCTGACTTAAAATGGATAGCATAGATGAAAAAGAGAAATGGGGGCACGGCATGAAGGGAATAAGTAGCTGGAATTGTATTGCACAGTAGAATTGCATTATACTTCCTTATTCAGTTGTCCTTTCTTGTATATTTTCCCATTCCCATTAGGGAAAGCTCATCCTTCAGAGGATGATATTACTAAATTGAATTTCTTGTCATTTTGCTTGCCTCCCTATAAAAAAAATAGAAGCTTAAAATTCCCCATTTAGCAGTGGTGCTGATCCTACTGTGTCAGTCACTCAATAAGCATGTATTAAGCACATACTGTGTGCCAGCAACTGTGCTAAACTATGGGAAATAGAACAACAGGCAAGAGACAGTCACTTCTCAAGGACCCCACAGTCTAATGGGTAGACAACTCAAATAACTAGATTGGAGCAACATAAAGAATAAATACGTTGCAGGTGATCTACAGAAGAAAGGCTCTAAAATTAAGGAGGATCAGACAAAGCTTGCTGTAGCAGGTTAAGCTGGAACTTAAAGGAAATCAGAGGTAAAGAACGGAAGAGTATTTTAGGCCTAGAGGATAGCCAGTGAAGGTGACAAAAACCTAAAGACGGAACATTAGTAAGATTGAAGAGTATGGAGAGAGGGGACACTGAGATGTAACAAGACTGGAAGAGATTGAGGGGTAAGGAGCAGGTTGTGAAGAGCCCTGAATAGCAAACAGAGCAGTTTCTCCTTGATTCTAAAAATGACAGGAAGCCACTGAACTTTGTGGAGGAGGTAAATGACATGTTTAGATCTTCCTTTGACAGCTGAATAGAGGCAGGAAGACCAATTCTGAAGTGATCACTTTATTTGAGTTGATATTTCATACTTCCATAAGGATGGAAACAATGACCAATCTATATAATTCTAACTTGAAATAAATTGGATGAGAACGTGTGACCATTTCAGGAGATTCATTATTTGTGCTAATTAGGAACTCATTGTAGTCCAGGAGTGAAGTGATGAAAGTCTGCTCTGAGTGGTGGCAGCCTCATTGGGGGGGCCTTGGCAGGAGATTGGATAGAGAGAAGTCAGATAGACTGAGAAGTCAGAGATACCATTCAGGATGACTTGTCCCATTGCCAGTAGTTGGAAGGGATGAAGTTTTGGGGAGAAAAGGCATCCAGTCTGAGCTGTGTGTAAACTGATTCAAGGAGCTCTGTGCCATGTGAAGTCTCTGGTGGCATCAGGACCCCATTTGCTTAAGTTACTTTGTACCTAGATGAAACACAAGTACTTTCCCCCCACTTTTTCCTCTAATAAACTCCAATGCCTTCTTCCTATCACTTTTTGGATCAAATATAAAATTATCTGTTTGTCTCTGAATGCTCCTCATAACCCAGCCATTTGCTACCTTTTCAGTTTTCCTGAAGAAGTACCAGGTTGGGGGAGAGCGGTTCAGAATGTGAAGAACTCACAACAGATGTTATATCACAGCCAAAAGGTGTTCTTTATTGACGTGAAAAGGCTCATTGGCCAAATCAAAATGATTTAGCAAGAGGCTTTGAGTGAAGGGGCTTTTTTAATAGGCCAGAGAGTAAGGGTGAGATCTAGGGAGTTAGGGTGGATCCTAGTCAAGAACAAACTCATATAAGCATGATGTCTACTGAGCAACTGCTTAATGAGACAAAAGGAGCCCAGTATGCCTTAAGTTATGCTGACAAGACAGTCTTGGGAATTCAGCCTCCCTTTGTGTGTGACTTTGGGAACAGGTTGGGCTCAATTAAAGTTTTACCTCATTCCTGACAATGGATACTGGATGAGTTCCTTAAAGTTCCTGCTTTACATCATTCTGATAGCTTATTCCTTTCCAAATATTCTGTGACACCGTGACACAAGTCTCACAGATGTTCCTTACACATGACATTGCATCTCCCATTTCTGAATGTCCCACATGCCACTAATGCTCTCCCTCCTCATCTGACTGTTAACTTCCCTGTAATCCTTCAAGTTGGAGTTAGTCTTAACTTCTGCAAGGAGAAAAAAAAAACTCTTTCCAGCCATCCTTAATTGCAGTGTCTTCTCTTTAAAGCTACTCTTTGAACATATCTGTTTAGTTGTTCTCTCTTTCCATTTTACTCTATTTCTTGAAAGTGTGTGTGTGTGGGGGGTGGAGGAATGGTAGCTTTTTATAACCCCAGTGATTAGCATAGTGCCTGGCACAGAACTGGAACTTAAGAAGTGCTGAATAACTGCCTGACTCATGGCACGTGACCATGAGAGGTTAATCTGGTCCCCTGGAGAGAATGAGGATAAAGTACCTGGTCTCAGTGAAGCCTAGCAGAGAGGAGTAGTGATGAGGTGCATGCAGGAATGTTGTGGGAATTTCTAGGCACCTCCTATGGAGCTTGACAAAGGAACTGCATCGTATCTCAAGGATTACTGGTTTCTTGTGTTATTCACAGAGTACTGACTAGCTTAGGATGAGGGTGTACAACCTCCATGTTTATAAGAGGGAATACAAGGACAGGATGGGAGGCATTTCTTACTCTCTCTAGCAGTGCTCACTGGACATTGAGCTAGAGTTAATCATACATTTCTAAAATACTGTCTGTGAGAAGGATTCTGAACTGGATATATCTGCAGGATAAAGAATAACGAATAGGGAAAATGTGTTTTGTTCTGCACTCTGAGCCTACCACTTCTCTGTCTGGAGGTTGATAGCATGTTTCATCATGAGTCCTTTGGAGTTCTGTTGGATCATTGTACCGATCAGAATAAGTCTTTCACAGTTGATCATTCTTATGATATTGCTGTTACCGGGAACAGTGTCTTCCTGGTTCTATTCACTTCACATCAGTTCATATAAGTCTTTGCAGGTTTTTCTGAATCAAGTTTTTTTTTGAAATTTGAGTGAAGAGTCTGCTTCATTATTTCTTATAGCACAATAGTATTCCATCATAATTATATACCACTACTTGCTCAACCATTTCACCAGTTGATGGTTATCTCAGTGTCCAATTCTTGGACACCACAAAAAAGAGCTCTTATAGATACTTTTGGACATAAGGACCCTCTTTGATCTCCTGGGAGTATAGACTTAATATGGTATTGCTAAATTAAAGATATTCACAGTTTTATGGCCCTTTGGGCATAGAAACTATATTATTTTAATAGAATGTTAAAATGTTTCATTTTGGGATATTTTAAAAACAAAAATTTTCTTCCTTCTTCTCCCCTACCTCAGCATATTCTTCTCTCTCCACTAGTTTTATTTTCTAAGGAAACCTCAATATCTTTGCTTAATAGAGAAATGGGCCACTCCTGTAATCAACCCTAGGCTTTAAAGTAGCAAGGTAGCAAGCTCTGACTGCTTGATATGTGCTACAAATGAATATCATGTGTGAGTATACTTGCAAATATAAGTTACTGAAAAGAGTTACAAAAACCAAAGAATATAGAATAAAAATATTTCACCCTAGGTTGAAAGGAGCAATGGGAAAAAACAATCTTGATAAGTTTGACTTACAGGTAGCTATAAGATGAATTCCACAGGACTGAGTCTTGGTGTGTCAGAAATGCCTTTTTTCTCCAAGGAGGTTAATAGTCAAGTGGTAGTAATCAGCAGCCAAACCTCTTTAAGATCAAAAATGTAAACAACAATTTAATTCAATAAGAATTTATTGATTTTCTACCACGAGCCAGCTGCATAGTAGGTGCTCCCTGCTCCCTTTCTCAGCATGCTTATTTGATGAAGCACAATAAGAGTAATGCTGGGAAGTTGACTATATATATATATATATATATATATGTATGTATGTATATATATATACATATATATGTGTATGTGTGTATATGTGTGTGTATGTGTGTGTGTGTGTGTGTGTGTGTATCAACAAATCCACAAACTGGCCGTCTTGTGTAATAGTAGCAGGAATATGGATGGATGCAGCAAGGGAGTTGCGATTCAATCAGCTAGAAAGTTTGCCTTCACTGCTAAGAAAGCCCCATACATGAAATCACCAAGAGTTATCTCACTATTATCTTCTCCTGTTGGTTCCCTGCTTCGTGTTTCTCTCTCTAGCTAGTATGTGACATTTTGAAGAGCACTTCTGACGTCTTGTATGACACCTTAGTTGAAATGATTTGAATAATGGTCTTTGGTTAGATCCTACATGGCTATCAATTGGTATTTTTTGACTAGCAACCTTGTGTTAAATGCTGTGGAAGATGCAGAAGGATGAAAACAAAGCCCATCTTCTTCATTACTCTGTTGAGAACAGAGGTGTCAAAATCAAAAGGAATTGAGGGGCCACAAAACCATAGCTCGGGATCCCTGTGGGCACGTATGGACTCAGAAAACTACATATTTGTGTTCTCTGTTTTGTTCCCATTTTATGTATTTTGTTAAGCGTTTTCTGATGCCATTTTAAGCTGATTTGGGCTGCATGTGGGAGTGCTGTAGGCTGCATGTTTAACATCTCTGGGCTATAGTATAAAAGAGCCAAAAAGAAGAAAGGTACGAGTACTAAGAGAAGTATTATTTTGCATTACATGGAAGTTACATTTCCTATTTCCGAATTAATGAGAGTACACCATATAAAACCCTACATTGATTGGGGGGGGGAGGTATTCTGCTACCAAAATGGTATAAAAAAATCAAAGGAGTCTGGCAAGTGAGAGAACAAAAAGATTAATCTCATGAAGGGCTTGGCTTACAATAAGAGATGAAAGGATCTTAAATTGTAGCTTTACTGTGATCACTAATAGTTCACATATATTTGAAAGATACCTCAAAAAGTATAGGAGGTGTTTGTTACCCAAGAACAAGAAGGTCTAATTAATTAGTTAAGTAAAGGAGTTTCATTGACTGGCTTCTCAATTGGCTCGATTCAATGAGCAAAAGCCCTGTTCTTTCTCCTCCACATTGTACTATCCCATGAGGAAGACACTTTTTTCTGAACAGAACCTTGATAAAGAGAAAAGTCTTTCTCTATTCCAGTTCCTTGAGCAAACACTTACCATGCATCCACTATGTGCTAGGTACCAATAATAAAAACAATAGCATCAACAACAAAAAGTTCCTGCTTTCAAGCAGCATATAGTTCAGTTGGGAGGGAAGATATAATTCATAGAGAAAAACATATGATACACAGCAAAATGTGATTAAAGACAAAGAAACTATGTAGACAAAGTAAACTAAGCAAGTCTGAGCAGGAGAAATCATTTTCAGCTTCAGGGTCAGAGAATTTTATTAGAGAGGTAGCAATTCCCCATCTAATTAAACAAACAATTATTGAATAACTTTTCTATGCAGACACTAAGTTGACAAGCAGTAGTTCATTTGCCATTGGTGGTGAGACTTTCTTTGCTGAAAATGAGGGGAAATGGCCCAGTTGAAAGGTTGGCATAACTCCCAACTAAAGATTTCCAAGGGCACAACCAAGATGGTAGAATAGCAAAAACACTCAGTGGGGCTCTTCCCTCTAAACAGCTTTGTCTCAAATCAATTTCTGGTGTACCAGAGCCAACAAATAGTTAAAGTATGACTTTTTTTAGTTGAAAATAACTTAGTAAGTCAAAAAGAGAGATCTGTGATACGGGGAGGAGGCTGTCCAAGAGTCCATGTGAATGAATGAAGCATCAGTGGTGTGACTAGGTAGTGGCAGTAGAAACAGCAGCTGCTTCAGGTGCTTTCAAGCTACAGACAGTAAGGAAACCTGGCAATTAGTCAGAAAATGATTAAAAGGGACTTGTGTATTAGCACTGGACACAGGATCATATGCTGTTTGGCAGCACCATTGCTTATGTCCTCTTCTGGGACATAGTTCAAGAATGCAGAACAGTATTTTCAGTTAAAGAGTAGAAGCCCCGATGTGCATTATCTGTTGAGTTCACTAAGGATAAGGGAGCCTAAGGAATGGGATCACTTCTTTTCGTAAGGGATCAGAGACCCTGGAGCACTATTATTTCCAATCTCAAGGGAGAAAGGGCCCTAAGAAACCGTATTATATCTAGTCCCAGTGGAGCAGGGGCCTTGGGGATCAATATCAGTGTCAGTTGGAGCCCTTCCTAGGTAAGGATCAGAGGGCAGACTGGAGCAGTAGTGACCATACTTCTCTCTAGATCACACTGTGTTGGAAACACTAAAAACTTCTCTCTAAAGTAGCTCCAAAAACAGCAGTGCAAAATAACCTGACTTCCCCAACTCTACACAGGGAACAGAATCTGATTTGAATATAAAGTTAAACATTTAAAAAAATGAACAACAGAAAAAGAACTTGACTATAAAAAGCTACTGTGAGGAGCAGCTAGATGGCACATTGGACAAAGTTCTGGCCCTGAAATCAGGAGCACCTCAGTTCAAATCTAGTTTTAGACACTCAATACCTCCTAGCTGTATGAATAATAATAATAATAATAATGATAATTTAAAAGCTACTGTAAAGAGAAGGAAGATCAAGACACAAACTCAGAAGATAGTGAAGTCAAAACAGCTACCAGCAAAACTTCAGAGGAAAAGAAAATGTGATTTTGACACAAGCCCAGCAATAATTGCTGGGAAAACTTAAAAAAAAATCAAAGTCAAGTAGGTGTGGTAGAGGGAAAAAATGAAATTAAAAAAAATATTTAAAAAATTAAATGAGTGAAAAAATTATCAAAAGACAATTAGCAGCTTGGTAAAAGTGACACAAAAATGCTGAAAAAAGCATCTTAAAAATAGCTAAATGGAAAAAAAGATAAATAAAATTAACTCGGGAAAATAACTCACTAAAAATCTGAATTTGTCAAATGGGAAAAGAAGTACAAAAATTCACTGAAAAAAAACATTCCTTTAAAGTTAGAATTAAGCAAGTAGAGGCTAATGTCTCTGTGGTAAACAAAGTCTAAAAAATGAAATGAGAAGAAAGTATGAAATATCTTATTGGAAAAGCAACTGACCCAGAAAATACTTTGAGGAGAGATAACTTAAGAATAACTGGATTACCTGAAATCCATAATCAAAACAGGAGCCTAACTATCATGTTTCAAGAAATCACCAGTGAAAATGTTCCCATATAGTAGAAATACATATTGAAAGAATCCTTCACCACCTGAAAGAAATCCTAAGATGGAAACTCCCAGGAATATCATAGCCAAATCCCAGAGTTCCCAAGCAAGAGAGAAAATAGTTCAAACAGCAGAAAGAAATCATTCAGATTAAGCAAAAGCAAAAGCAAAAAAGACCTCATTAAAAGGGATAAGCAGGGAGACTACATCTTACTAAATGAACCAAAGACAATGGAGCCACATCAATGCTAAACATATCCATCAAATGAAATAGCATCAAAATTTTTAAAGAAAAAGTTAAATGAATTACAGGAAGAAATAGACAATAAAACTATACTAGTGGGCAACCTCAACTTTTCCATTTTAGAAGTGGCTAGATAAAACTAACCATAAAATGAGTAAGAAAGGAGTCAAATAAATGAATAGAATATTAGAAAAGCTTAACTATGATAGACCTCTAGAGAAGACTGACTGGGAACAGAAGAAAATATAATTTTTCCCTTGCTTTATATGGCACCTTCACAAAAAAATGAATATGAATGTAACATTTTCATGCTCTCTATTGATGTTTGCTCACATTGTGTTTCTCTGATTTTTCTTTCTTGTAGATATGATTTTTCTTGCACAAAAATGATAAGTATGGAAATATGTATACATATATTCGATTTGTCAAGTATTTTAACATAATTAACATGTAGTGGATATCCTACCATCTAGGGGAGGGGTGGGGAGTATGGGGGAAAATTTGTAATAGAAAGCTTTGTAACGGTTAATGTTGAAGAATTACCCATACATATGTTTTGCAAATAAAAAGTTTTAATAATAAAAAAATGAATATGAATCAAGGCATAGAACTTCACAACCAGATACAGAAAAGTAGAAATAGTGAATGTATACTATTCAGATCATAATTCAATGAAAATGTTCTTAATAAAGGACTGTGAAAGATTAAAAAGTAATTGGAAACTAAATAATCTAATCCTACAAATTGAGTGAGTCAAAGAACAAATCATAGAATATTTTCATTAAAAGTAAAAACAGTGAGGCAACATTCCATAATTTGTAGGATGCAGCCAAAGCAGTTCTTAGGGGAAAGTTTTTATCTCTAAAGATGTACATCAATAAACAAGAGAAAAAACAGATCAATGAATTGGGTCATTGGGTATGTAAGTATAAAAACTTGAAAAAAGAACAAACTAAAAATTTTGAATTAAACTTCAAAATGGAAATGCTGAAAGTAAAAAGACAGATTATTAAAATGTTAAAATAAATGAATAAATTAAACTAGAAGCTGGTTTTATAGATGAAAATGATAAAAATAACCATTGGGTAATTTGATTTTTTTAAAAAAGCAAAAGAAGAAAGCCTAGTATCAAAAATGAAAAGGATAAATGCAACACCAATGAAGATGAGATTAAAGAAATTATTAGAAATTATTTTTCCCAATTGTGTAGTAGACCTGACAATCTTAGTGAAACAGTGGAACATTTAGAAAAATATTAACTTCCTAGAATAGCCGAAGAGGAAATGGAATACTTAAATAACCTTATCTTCAAAAAGAAATTAAATAAGACATTAATGAGCTCCCTAAGAAAAAGGCCCAGATGGATTTAGAAGGGAATCTACTAAACATTTAAATAACAATTAATCACAGAACTGTATAAACTATTTGAAAAAAAAAAGTAAAGGAATCCTACTAAATTCCTTTTATGACACAAATATAGTTTTTTCCTTCTAAATATTTATTTAAAACTAAATACAAAATGTGAAAAAACAAAATAGAAAAAAAGATGGAAAAAGGAAAACTAACAAAACAATAAAACATCATCATGTTTGCTGCAGAACATCAGGGAGGATTCAACATGTGTAACAATAAATTTCTATTTCAAGAAAGCATATATCATAATAGAAGATATTATATTCATAACTGTTCATTTTTTCTTTGCTTCCTTGTAGGCTATTATTTTATTCTCTACTATGTACATTTTACTTTATTCTTTTTTTCACCTTTCATCCACCTTTACCTCCCCAAAGCAGGCTACAGTTAAGAACATACACACACACACACACACACACACACACACACACATTTTTCACCTCTCATCTACATATTTATATACACACATACATATACCTACATGCATACATATATGCACATACATGTGCATATGCATTTTCATATATATAATATGTATTTATATACATCCATCTAA
Organism: Myrmecobius fasciatus; assembly: GCA_023553655.1. Classification (NCBI taxonomy): domain Eukaryota; kingdom Metazoa; phylum Chordata; class Mammalia; order Dasyuromorphia; family Myrmecobiidae; genus Myrmecobius; species Myrmecobius fasciatus. Next base: position 29,824 of record JAJPUD010002691.1, on the reverse strand, counting down.
AACTATTTAACAATAAGTATAGATTTCTCCTTTGATTGAATCTTTAAGTTTGATTTTGTCTGAGGTGAATGATTCCAAGCTCTACTTTTTTCTAATAAATTATGCATCTGATCCCTGTTATTATGTTTGTATATATCTTACTTCTCATCCCTGCTAACTGTTCTACATTAGGTCTACTCTTTGCTTTGCTTTGCTTTTATTTAACCTCTTCCCACTGGTGGATGCCTCCATTATCTAATCTCCCCCACCCTTTCCCTCTATCTTTATCATTTCCCCATTAAAACCCATTAATTAACCCCTAATTCCATTTCTGTAAATCTCTGTACCCTTCTGCATCCCACTTTATCCTATTCCCTTTCTGCTTATTTCTTTATAGATTTTGGAGGGTGCTGTACCCTTCGTTGTGTGTGTGTATGTGTGTGTTTGTATTGTTCCCTATTTAACCCATTCTTCATGTGAATAAGTTTTAAGAACTACCAGCCTTCCTCCCCTATTTAATGCCTGTGTCATTTTTTTCCTCTGCACCTCATTCATGTAACATAAATACTATTTTTGCCTTTTCCTAGACAGTTTTGGTTTTAGAGTCAGATCATATGCAGGTCTACCTCAGTCTTTCCTTTCAACTGTCTAGTTCCTGATGTCAAACTTAGACATATGGTTTATACTTCCATGTATAAAACACAGTTTGTCCTTGTTGAATCCCTTGAAATTAATCTTTAATGTTGGCTCTTATGTGTTAAATTTTGTGTTGAGTTTGGATTTGGTTGAGACAAAATCTTGAAAGTCTAAGTTTGTTACAAATATAATTTTTTTTACCTAAACTCGAGAAAGCAAAAACAGAGAAAGAAAAGTATGGACCAATTTTCCTGAAGAATGTAGATGCAAAAATATTAAGTAAGTTTACTAGCAAGGACATTTCATCAATATGTCACAAAGATCATATACTATGACTTGATGAATTTAACCAGGAATACAGGGTTAGTTCAATATTAGGAAAACTATCAGTATAGTTGACCATATTAATAAGAAAATCAACAAAGATCATATTATTATATTAACAGATACACAAAAAGTCTTTGACAAAATATAACACCCATTCCTATTAAAAATGTTAGAAAGCACAGGAATCATTGGAGTCTTCCTTAAAATGAGAAATGGTATTTATCCAAAAAATAAGAGTAAGTTATAGTTGAGATACACTTAAAGTCTTCCCAGTGAAGTCAAGGGTGTAGAAGGATGTTCATTATCATCAGAACTGTTCAATATGTACTAGAAATTTTAGCCTTAGCATTAAGAGAAGAAAAAGAAATTGAAGGAATTAGCATAGGCAAGGAGGAAACGAAACTATCACACTCTGCAGAGCATATGATGGTAGACTTAGAGAACTAACATAAAAACTAATTGACACAATTAATAACTTCAACAAAGTTACAGCATATAAATTAAACTCACACATTATCAACATTTATATCTACCACCAACAAAACCCAACAGCAAGAGATAAAAAAGAGAGATTCCATTTAAAATAACTGCAGACTATATAAAATACTTGGACATCTACCTGCCAAGACAAACTCAGGGATTTTATGAATTCAATTACAAATCACTTTTCACAAAAAGACTGATCAAAAAAAATGAAAAAATATTAATTACTCATGAGTAGGCCAATAATAAAATACAGTAAAATAATTTTTGTGGTTGCAAATAATTGGTAATTGAATTGGTTCATTTAAGTGGTCCATTTAAATTCAATTGGAATTCAATTAAAAATTGAGCAACAGCTAAACAAGTTGTGATGTGTGATTGTGAAGGAATATTATTGTGCTGTAAAAAAAAATTGAATAGAATTCTTTCAGAATAACATGGACTTATATGAACTAATGGTAAGTGAAATTAGCAGAATCAGGAGAACATCATGCATAGTAACAGTAATATTGTAAGGATGATCAACTGTGAAAGACTTAACTACTCTGATCAAGAAAATGATTCCTGATGATTCCCAAGGACTCATGACAAGAAATATAGTCTTCCATTACAATGTCATAGATAAAGTGGATAAGGTTTTTTTTTAAATAGGCCAAGTTTTACTACACAGAACAAAAAACTTTCAATATCTCTTTGACTTCTGTACCTACCTGTAATGGGGACTGTGGGGTATTGCAGATAGAGCCAGAAAATTTACGACTAGTCTACAGTGATAAGATGACCCTATGATTACTCTGGCCCCCAATCAGCTAAAAAAGATTAGAAAGTTAGTGGCTCAAGTGTCAGCTGAGGGTACAAAAAAGTAGTAGTTCTGCTGAGTCCTTATGAGAGGTAGCTGACCCAGCAGAGTAGCTGTTGGCTTCCATGACATCTTTCTTCCCACCCTGGTAATATAGATGCAGATGATACTGATACCAGTATGGTCTCCTGCACAGATGGACTTTCATGGCCTCTGGCAGAATGGTTGCATCTGTCACTTGTGCTACTAGTATTTTCTGAAACCCTGGGAATGCTGCTGTTTTGGCTGAAAGAATCCACAGCCTTTCTGGGAAAGTGCTCACTGGTTCTATAACAGCTGTCAGGATAGTTTATCCATCTCCAGAGAGAGAACTGATGAACTCCAAATGCAAATTGAAGCATACTTATTTTACTTTATCTTTCTTGTTTTATTTTTTATCTATATTTTCTTTTGCAACATAGATAATATAGAGGTACATCTTGTGTGACTTCATATGTATAATATCAAATTGCTTACTTTCTAAAAGAGGAGAAAGGGAAGGAGATAATTTGGAACTGAAACTATTAAAATGATCATGGAAATTGTTATACACAATGGGAAGTATTTAAATATTTATATACATATATATAATACATATTATATATACACATATATACGTATATGCAAAAGACCCAACTAAGTTAGATCTTTCAAGAAATGTTTTCTTTTTTAAAAACATTTATTAAAGCTTTTTGTTTTCAAAACAGAAGCATGGATAATTTTCAACTATCACCCTTGCAGAATTTCAAGTCCCAATTTTGTTTCCTTCCTTTCCTCCATCCCCTCACCTAGATGGCAAGTAATCTAATATATGTTGAACACGTGCAGTTCTCCTATACATATTTCCACAAGTATCATGCTACAAAAGAAAAATCAGACCTTAAAGCAAGCAATAACAAAAATTCACATTCAGTCACCACAATTTCCTTTCTAAATGCAGATGGCTCTCTATATCACAAGAATATTGGAATTGCCCTGAATCATCTCATTGTTGAAAAGAGCTACATCTATCAGAATTGATCATCGCATATTCTTGTTGCTCTGTGCAATGTTCTCTTGGTTCTACTCACTTCACTTGGCATCAGTTCATGCAAGTCTCTCCAGGCCTCTCTGAAATCGTCCTGCTGCTGGTTTCTTACAGAACAATAATATTCCATAACATTCATATACCATAATGTATTCAGCCATTCTCCAATTGATGGGCATCCTTTCAGTTTCCAGTTTCTAGCCACTACAAAAAGGGCTGCCACAAACATTCTTACACATGTGGGTTCCTTTCCCTCCTCTAAGATCTTTTTGGGATATAGGCCCAATAGAAACACTGCTGAGTCAAAGGGTTTTTTTTTAAATTTTTGAGCATAGTTCCAAATTGCTCTTCAGAATGGTTGGATCTGTCCACAGTTCCACCAACAATTTATCAGTGTCCCAGTTTTCCCACATCCCCTCCAACATTCATCATTATCTTTTCCTGTCATCTTAGCCAATCTGACAGGTATGTAGTGGTATGTCAGAGTTGTCTTAATTTGAATTTCTCTGATCAATAGTGATTTAGAGCTCCTTTTCATATGATTTCATATGATTAGAAATGGTTTTAATTTCTTCATTTGAAAATTGTCTGTTCATAACCTTTGACCATTTATCAATTGGAGAATGGCTTGAATTCTTATAAATTTAAGTCACTTCTCTATATATTTTAGAAATGAGGCCTTTATCAGAACCCTTAAAAGTAAAAATGTTTCGCCAGTTTATTGCTTCCCTTCTAATCTTGTCTGCATTGGTTTTGTTTGTACAAAACCTTTTTAATTTAATATGATCAAAATTATCTATTTGGTGTTCAGTTATTAGTTCCAATTCTTTGGACACAAATTCCTTCCCTCTCCATAGATCTGATAAGTAAACTATCCTATGTTCTTCTAATTTGCTTATAATATCACTTTTTATGTCTAGATCATGAACCTCTTTTGATCTTACCTTGGTATACTATGTTAGGTGTGGGTCAATGCCTAGTTTCTTTCATACTAGTTTCCAATTTTCCTAGAAGTTTTTGTCAAACAGTGAATTCTCATCTCAAAAGCTGGGGTCTTTGGGTCTGTCAAACAATAGATTGCTATAGTTATTGACAATTTTGTCCTGTGATCCTAACCTATTCCACTGATCTACTACTCTATTTCTCAGCCAGTACCAAATGATTTTGATAGTTGCTGCTTTATAATATAGTTTTCTATCTGGTACAGCAAGGCCATCATCGTGGGCATTTTTTTTTTCATTAATTTCCTTGGAAGTCTTGACCTTTTGTTCTTCCAGATTAACTTTGTTATTAATTTTTGTAGATCTGTAAAATAATTTCTTGGGCGTTTGATTGGAATAGCACTGAATAAGAAGATTAATTCAGGTAGTATTATCATTTTTATTATATTAGCTCAGTCTACCCATGACCACTTGGTATTTTTTCCAACTGATTAGGTCTGACTTTATTTGGGTGGAAAGTGTTTTGTAGTTGTGTTCATATAGTTCCTGAGTTTTCCTTGGCAGATAGATTCCCAAATCTATACTGTACTATACTATACTATACTATCTACAGTTATTTTGAGTGGAATTTCTTTTTGTATCTCTTGCTGCTGGATTTTGTTGGTAATATATAAAAATGCTGATGATTTATGTGGATTCATTTGGTATCCTGCAACTTTGCTAAAGTTGTGAATTGTTTCTAGTAATTTTTCAGTTGAGGCTCTAGGGTTCTTTAAGTATACCATCATATCATCTGCAAAGAGTGATAATTTGGTTTCCTCATTACTTACTCTTATTCCTTGAATCTTTTTTCTTCTCTTATTGCTAAAGCTAATATTTCTAATACAATGTTTAATAGTATTGGTAATAGTGAGCAACCTTGTTTCACTCCTGATCTTAATGGGAATGGTTCTAGTTTGTCCCCATTACATATGATGCTTGCTGATGTTTTTAAATAGATGCTACTGATCATTTTAAGGAAAAGTCCATTTATTTCTATACTCTCTGGTGTTTTTAATAGGAATGGGTATTGGATTTCATCAAATGTTTTTCTGCATTTATTGAGATAATCATGTGATTTCTGTTATTTTGGTTATTAATGTAATTGATTATGCTGATAGTTTTCCTAATATTGAATCAGCCCTGCATTCCTGGTATAAATCCTACTTGATCATAATGTATTATCCTGGGGCTGACTTTCTGTAATCTCATTGCTAATATTTAAAGATTTTTGCATCAATATTGATTAGGGAAATTGGTCTATAGTTTTCTTTCTATGTTTTAACCCTACCTGGGTTAGCTATCAGCACCATATGTATCATAAAAGGAATTTGTTAAGACTCTTTCTTTCCCTATTTTTTTCAAATAGTTTATATGTTATTGGAATTAATTGTTCTTTAAAGGTTTTGTAGAATTCACATGTAAATCCATCTGGCCCTGGAGATTTTTTTTCTTAGGGAGTTGATTAATAGCTTGTTCTGTTTTTTCTTTTTCTAAAATGGAACTATTTAAATAGCTTGTTTCCTCTTCTGTTAACCTGGGAAATATATATTGTTGTAGATATTTCTCCATTTCATTTAGATTATCAAATTTATTGGCATAAAGTTGGGCAAAATAACTCCTAATTATTGCTCTAATTTCCTCTTCATTGGTGAAAAGTTCTGCCTTTTCATTTTTGAGATTAATGAATTTAATTTTTTCTTTCATTTTTCTAAACATATTAGCTAAAGGTTTGTCTATTTTGTTGGGTTTTTTTTCATAAAACCAACTCTTAGTTCTATTTATTAATTCAATAGTTTTCTTATTTTCAATTTTATTAATCTCCCCTTTTATTTTCAGAATTTCCAATTTGGTATTTAATTGGGGGTTTTTAATTTATTCTTTTTTCTAGCTTTTTAGTTGTAAGTCCACTTGATCTTCTCTTTCTCTATTTTAGGCAAGTAAGCATCTAGAGATATAAAATTTTCCCTTATAACCTGCTTTGGCTGCATCTCACAAATTTTGGTATATTGTCTCATTATTGTCATTCTCTTGGATGAAGTTGTTGATTGTGTTTATGATTTGTTGTTCCACCCATTCATTCTTTAGGATTAGATTATTTAATTTCCAATTAATTTTGATCTATTTTTTCCTGGTCTTATATGGCATGTGATTTTTATTGCATCATGATCTGAAAAAATGCATTTACTATTTCTGCCTTTCTGAATTTGATTTTTAAGTTTTTATGCCCTAATACATGGTCAGTTTTTGTATTGGTTCCATGAACCGCTGAGAAAAAAAGTATAATCCTTTCTGTCTCCATTCAATTTTCTCCAAAGATCTATCATACCTAACTTTTCTAACATTCTCTTTACCTCCTTAATTTCTTTCTTATTTAGTGGTTCAGTTTATATAGTTCTGAGAGAGCAAGGTTGAGATCCCACAGTAGTATAGTTTTGCTGTCTATTTCTTCTTACATCTCTTTTATCTTCTCGTCTAGGAATTTGAATGCTATGCTACTTGGTGCATATATGTTTAGTATTGATATTGCTATGTTATCTATGGCACTCTTTAGTAAAATATAGTTTTCTTCCTTATCTCATTTAATTAGATTTCTCTTTGCTTTTGCTTAAAATGAAATCAGGATGGCTTCCCCTGCTTGTTTTACTTCACCTGAAGCATAATAGATTGTGCTCTAGCTCTTTACCTTCACTTGTATGTGTCACTCTGCTTTAAATGTATTTCTTGTAGACAACATATTGTTGGATTCTGGCTTTTAATCCAGTCTGTTATCCACTTCCGTTGTTCAGTTAAAATAACTAATTCTGTATTTCCTGCCGTCTTATTTACCCTAAGTTATGCTTTTCTCTTTCCTTTTCCCCTTCTATCCTCTCTAGTATTTTGCTTCTGTTGACCACCTCCCTCAAACAGCATTCCCCCTTTAGAGCCCCTCCCCCCCTTTTTATACTTTTCCCCTAATACTTCTGATTTTCCTTCTGTCAGTCTTCCCCTTTCTTTTCCCCGTTCTCCTCCCACTTCCCTATAAGGTGAGATAAGTTTCTCTGTGAATCCAAATATGTCTGATATTCTCTCTTAGAGCCAAATCTGATGAGAGTAAGATTCATACAGTGCTCATCCCCCTCCCTTATTTCTCTCAGTTATAATAGGTTTTCTTTGCCTCTGTGTGAGATGTGATTTCTCTTATTTTACCTCCTTTTTCCTCTTTTTCCAGAATGATCACCTTTCTACCTCTAGTTTCTTTCTCATGTTATCATAATAAAATTAAATTATACCCTCACTTTCTAAGCTGAGAAAGTTCTATAAATTGGAAGGTTCTCTAGATGTTCTGTTTTGTAGATAGTGTTATGGCAGTTCTATCAAATGAAAGAGAGTGCTCGATGATGTCCATAGTCCCAGAAAAAAAAGATGAGCTTAGAGATCTGTACTGGATACTTAAAAGGAATAAATAATGTATTCTTCAGGGGGCAGCTAGGTGGCGTAGTGGTTAGAGCACCAGCCCTGAAGTCAGGAGGACCTGAGTTCAAATCTGGTCTCAGACACTTCCTAGCTGTGTGACCCTGGGCAAGTCACTTAACCCCAATTGCCTCAGCAAAAAGCAAAAAAAAAATGTATTCTTCAGATTATGGCATATGATTAGATAGATCATTGAATTAGGTCATCAGTTGCTTTGTGTATGTGTGTGTGCGCGTGCGCACGTATGCACACACAGCTTGTATACATGTATGCCTGTGGATGTGCATGTAGATAATATGCTAGGTTATTTTTATTTCTCACACCCATGGTTTTTAAATAGTTGGCCCTGTCATTTTATTGATTTTAGTTTCCTACCCTCCATAAAGGGCATCTGTCCCTCTCAAACAAAAAAAAAAAAAAAAACTCGTATGTGCTTTAGAGATATCTTAAAGAGCCCTGCCAACCTCAACAGGCTTATTAGAACAATAACTAATATTTATTACAATGATCTCATTTAAAAAAGTACATTTTAAGGGATTTCTTTCCTTTGTGATTTTTTTTTTAGAACGTTGGTGCTTAAAAGGTAAACTTCAGTCAGTAAGAAAATTTATTTATGTGGGAAATTATGCTTAAAAATAATTGTAATGATACAAAGCACAGAAATGAAGCACTATTAGATGTGCAAATTCTTATCATCTCTACCAGACGGTAACCACGGGCAATGGTCATGTAGGATAAAATTGGTTGAATTAATTTAGGTTTTTCCACAGGCCGTTATCAACTTGTTGTATAGTGGATAGAATCAGAAATTTTTGCAGTCAGGAAATCTTGGCCTTAGGTCCTGCCTCTAAACATGCATTTTGGCATGTTGATGACTCTTTTCAGCATCTCCATTCCACTCTCTGAGTATAAACTACAAAGGAGTAGCTAATTTGTACCAGGGAAAGGAATTTCCACCCTAGAGTTCCTGTCACTAATGGAATCATAGTTGGTTCATCAAAATTGGTATTTTGATCAGAGTCTAAAAGGAATGGGAGGGGGGATTTGTAAAGGCAGGAGATAACAGCTTATTTCCCATTTACATGTTATCTGGATTGTTATAGTCTTTTTTTTTTTAAACATCGCAGAGGCCTAAAGTGTATCATGATGGCAGTGCACATCTCTTATCTGTCCCACCTTTAATGTGTTTTATATTTGGGTTTTTTAGCTCTAAAAGTAGTTATTCACAATTCAGAAGAGCAGGTCATTGTGAAGTCAACCTTAGCGAGTCACTAAGATGGCTGAAAAGTCCAGATGCTGTTGAGATGCCATTGGAGTGACTGGTCATACCTTCATGCTTCTAGGCTGGCAAGTATTATAATATTCCCTGACTAAAGAAGGTTCCCGGGTCACTTTAATTGGAGTCAGAAAGAGGGAGGGAGTTGCCTACTAGCATTTGTTAGTTAATCAGAGAATGAAGTGGAAGTTAGAGGGATTGGGAAGGGAAAGTGTGCCATGTTATTCAAAGAGCAATTACAAAATCCAAAGGCTTCTTTCTGCCTTGAAACACAGTATCTGTTCAGGAAAGACATGTTGACTGACTGGCAAATCTTCATCTCTTTTCCACCACTCCCGGTTATACTGTAAAAATCAAAAAACTTTCTAGGAGTACTTCCTCTAAAGTGTACACACAGACACATACATACATATAGATACTGAGGCTCCATTTTACTCAATTGGGTTGAAAATTAATCTGTTACAGGGGTAGATTTTTATTTTTGTCATTTAATCTTGAAAGATGAGCACAGGATTTCATTAATGGGAAAATATTCCCTCAACTGCTCCTGGTATGTACATCCAAAGGAGGTGCTTTTGGTAGGCATCCATTTTAATACTTCTATTTTCAAAAAATATAAGCGGCACCTCTTGACTCTCAACAACTCTGTTTTTCATGTCATTGATTCTACTTGAGTCATAAGAGTGTCATGAAATAATTGGTTGACAATCAGTGACCTTAAATAAGTGAGTGCCATCTCTTCAGGTAGGAAGCAATTTGAAATACCATTCATTCATGGACAGCATCAAAGTAGAACGTGTGTCTCTTTGTAAAGAGTGATCATAGCTGTTGAAATAGAAGTACAAAGTACAAATAGGCAAATGGTGGAAGTCGAGATTTCAGGTGTAAAGGGATCCAAAATATTAGGCCAAAGGTCGTCATCTAGGAGCAACCAAATGATAAAGACCATACGACAATTGCCCCTGACTCAGGGATCTCTTAAGGGTCTCTTTAATACCTCCTGTTTTTCCGTTTGGTTTCATTTCTACATGCATCTTTGATTTCCCCAGGAAAAGGATTCCTCAAGTGAATTCAAGAAAAAAGCTAATAAGAAACAGATGAAATACAGCAAAATGATGGCTATTTTTCTTTGTTATCGTAATGAATTTTATCCCGGAAAGTGGCTTCCAATGTGCATCCAAGGCTTCGGTTCAATTAAAAGTCTAAGTCTTTGGAATTATTTGTTGAAACTTTTAGGTAAAGAGGAACAGTAAAGAAATAAGGATATGAGGGAGTGGGGGGTGGAAGTGGGGAAATGAACCTTCTGTCTTTGTATCTTTTTTAAGGGACCAACCTTAAATTTCAAGAGTTCTTTGGGGGTATAAAAGGCCATCTAGTTCAGTCTATACCTACACAGGTGATATGGTGCAATGGAAAGACTTCTGGCTATACAGTTAGAGGAACTGGGTTCAAATTCTGACTCTGCTACTTCCTATCTGGTTGACCCTGGACAAGTGACCTCTCTGGGTCTGTCTTTTCCTTTGTAAAGTGAGGGCCTTGGATTAGATGGCTTCTGAGGTCCATTCCTGGCTCTACATCTCTGTTTCTGTGGTCTTTGTTTAAAGACTTTTGGGAAACAGGCTTTTCGCTGTCCTTTAAGGCTTTTCAATCGACTAAGAGATAATAATAAAAGGTAAAAAAAAAATTCATTATATCAAAACTTCAATCTTTCTCTTTGCAACTTCCACCCATTGTTCCTGACTGAATTCTCAGGCCAAGAAGAGCAAGTCCAATCTCTTTTACACATAACAGACCTTCACTTGCTTAAAGACAGTTATCCTCTGCCCCACCTAAGACTTACCTTCTTCAACAAGTTCTTTCACTTTATATGATAGGACCTTCACCATCCTGGACAGCTTCTTCTGGACCTTTCATGCTGATCAGTGTCCTTCCTAAATTGTGGTACCCAGAACTATACATAGTGCTCTATATGTGGTCTGATCAGGGTAATTCTCGTGGAAATCACTGCCACCATTACTCTAGAAGCTGGGCTCCCTCTCAGTGCAGCCTAGAACCCTTATTGAGATCTTAAGAAATTTGATGAGATGCCAGAGCAAGTGTGCTCTGTAGGGTTGAGAATTCTCCTGAATTTGACGGTGAATTATCATCTTGTTAATGGGGCAGTCTGAGCAATGCAATGATATTTTGGGCAGAAAGAATAATTCTGTCTTGTGTTCTACTGTTTTGTTACATTGATTGTTTTTTTTTTTTTTGTACCCCCCCCCCCAACCATACAATCATACTCGGACCATAATGTTGAAACGTAATTTTGACTGGAATAAGCCAATATAAAAGCAATGAGCAAAACAAGAATCCTGGGGTCAGTGACAGTGGGAAGAACAATTGAAAGAAAAGGTTATCTAGCCCAGTTCCCCTCACTCTACAAGTGAGGAAACTGAGGTTCCAGAAAGGGAAGTACTTTGCCCAAGGCAAGGTACCACTGCAACCAGGACTTCATCTGCAATTGGACTCATTGTATTGTTTTTACTGTTGGTTTGATCTTCACTTGTTTTTGGTTTTGGTTTTAATTAAGAGTCCCTAACACTTCATAAGTTTTCCAAGAGCTTAAATTAGCCACTATTTCTATGAAGTATTCCTTGGTTCTGTACTCCCTGGAGCCACCTGGTACCTTCAAGTTTTCTTAAATAAAATGGAGTTTTGGCAAGGCTACCACTCCTGGGATCTATGAACTGTCATTTTTCCAAGTCTACCTTTCCCATGTTCCTTGTTTCCTCTTGTCTATGTGGTTTAAAACTTAGGCTGAATTTTAACTATAACATGCAAGATATTTGTGTGCAGAAAGACATTTGTTCTTAAAGGAACAGATGTACCCTTCAATCCCATTACATCTCTAAAATGCTCACGTATAATGATTCCATATAACATTTTTTTTGTCTCAGCCAGCATGGCCATATGCAGAGAAGGGGCCCCAATTACTTACACTCTACTCCCTGTACCCTATGGCATGGCCTACATGGGTTATATCTGGCTGGATCTAGAAAGCATACTAGCCTAAGATTCTAACATTCATTTCTGTTCACTTGAACCCACAAACAGGGTATTTCTGTGCCCACATCACAAGCACTGGACTTGTGTTGTGATGATTGAAAAAAAAAACAGGAAACTGGAGCTCTATGCAGGGAAATGACTGGTCCAAAGTCACATAGATAGTTAATGGAAAAGTCAAGCTTGTAGTCCAACTGCCCTCATTTCTGGTTCAGTGTTTGTAATACTCTACCATTTAGAGAATTACTACACACACACACACACACACACACACACACACACTCACTCTCTCTCTCTCACACACACACACACATGCACACACACACATACACACATTTTAGCCCATGAAGGGGTAAGAAAGACATGAAACCTGCAATTGCATCCAGATTTGCCATTTAAATACATGACCCTGAACAACATCATGCACATGAAGCAATGTATGTAAAAACACTGTGTACCAAATTAAATGTAAAATACACACACTTCCCGCACTAGTAGTTGATTAAATTGGCCAGAGCAATGAATTGCAGGCTATGGCATCTCTGGAAGACATTTGCCAACCCCTAAGGGATAGCTACCCTTTCAAGTAGGAACAAAGAACAAAGCCTACTTGGAGGATGCATAGGTGGGAGCGAGGCAGTACCGTAATACACAGTATATTGTAGTATAAGAAAGAAAGATTGGCCTACATATCCGAACTCAGGCTTTTACTTCGTGGACAGCCCCAGGTGAGTCTCTTTACCTTGGTCTTCCTAAGTTTCCCCTTGTGTGCCATAGGGGTGATAATGGTACCTCCCATCATTTGTGAGAATTAAATGGCAGAACTTACAACCTTAAAGAACTATATAAATACCTCCACCCCCCTCCTCCTCCTCCTTGCACTGAAGTCCCCAGTTCTAAATTGGTATAAATTTCATCAGTGTGAAGAACTGGGTATTGATTTCATCAATATGGAAAATTCCTAGTGTAGGAATCACTTCTCTTTATGCCCAGCTTAGCAAATCTTGCAGAAGTTAGTCCTTAGAGAGGTAAAGTGGTTTGCCCACTGTCACACAGTAACCATGTGATAGTCCGGCTTGGACTTGAATCCAGGTCTTGTTGACTCCAAGGCTGGCGCTCTCTCTAGTAGGCCATTGGGTCTTTCTGATGGAGTCTAAGAAAATACAACTCATAAAGGAGAGGATGTAAAAAGTTAAATTCTGACTACATCAGAGGACACAGAAAGCATACTTCTCAAATTTATAGATGAACGAGACCTTGAAAAAACTAACGGAGAATCAAAACTCAAAAATATCTGTATAGCCTGAAACTAACAAGATGAGATGTAATAAGGAAAAATGTAAACTCTTGCATGTAGGTCTAAGGTCCCTGCTAGCTCTGAAGTTCCAGGGTTCTTATGCCAGATGAAAGGAAAATCTGGGAGGGATGAAGGATACCTTCCCCCCTTCTTCCCCACCTCCCCCACAGTGTCTGGAGCACATATATTTCACAGCACAAAAGGGAGAATTGATCTTTTTCAAGCCTACAAACATTTATTCAACACTCACTGCATAAAATGCATGGGTCTGTTTTGACCACTGCTATCAAATTGGGAGGGGGGGCGCATTGCTTCTTTTAAGAGAATTTTCAGTATTTTTAAAAGCAAAGCTGATTCGCTGCTACTACTTCAAATAGGAATAAAGCCTACTTTCAGGATGCAAAAAGTGAGAGTACTAGGAGAAACTCAGAAATCAAGTATGTGTGCCAGACCATTGACTATTGAACTGATGGGTTTGGGGTGTGTGGTTTTAGGAAGGAGTTTTAAGTTCTACCAACAAGAAGTATGTGGTCTCTGCCTTTTTTCACTTGATACATGTGAAAGAATAAGGTGACAGTATCCCCAAATCTGTTTGTTTTATCTAGTTGATTAGTCTTGTCTGAATCTTTGTGACTCCATTGATGTTTTCTTGGCAAAGATCTTGGCTTTTCCTTCTCCACCTCCTTTTACAGATGAGGGTACTGAGGCAAACAGGATAAAGTGACTTGTCTTGGATCATACAGAAAGTAAGTGTCGGAGATTTGAATTTGAACTCAGGTATTGCTGACTCCAGGTCCAAGGCTCTATCCACTGCAGTGCCAGCCAGTTGCCCAGAGCTTGTAAAAATCATCTCATCCTAGCTCCCCTGCAGTGCCATCCGAATACCTCTAGTGTCTTCCCTTGGTGTGCATCTGAGCTCTCCTTGAGAACCTGTAGTATAGGAAGAGGCTCCTCAAGGAGCCACGTGGCCTTCTGAATGCTCCTTATTATCCTTGGCATTCTGGTTCTTGTTGATGGCATTCCCAAAGTGGGGTACCTGGAGCTGGCTATAACATTCTAAGTATTGGCTCTACCTCTGTTGCTTGGGGAAATCTGGTTCCATGGAAGCAGCCTAAGATTGCTATTAGCTTGTTCGGCTACTGTGTCCCACTCCTGATTTTTGTTGGACAAGTCACATATCCTCTATGGCCCTCAGTTTCCTCACCTGGAAAATAAGAGTTGGACTAATGGTTTCTGTGGTCTCTTTCAGGTCTAAGCCTAGGATTCAGTGAGCTTGAGTGTAACTCTTAGCCAGCCACAACCCATACACCCCTAGAGTTCTGCAGTTGACTTTTTAGTTCCAGGCATAAGAATTTGTATTTATCCCTATTGAATTTAGTCTTATTGAATTTAACCCATGAGAAAATCTTGCAAGGTCTACATGCCTCAGTTTGTAATCTGTCGAATGGGCCTGAGTAGCGGTATAACACATATGCCCCAGGGTTGTCAAGAGGTAGTAGGCATAAAGCAGAGCCTCCTACGCTTCAATTCAGGAAGACCTGGATTTGAATTCTACCTTAAATGCTTGATTTTTTTGTGACCACGGACAGGTCAAGTAACCCCATCCCAAAGCGAGATGAAGGCCCTGTTCTATGGGAGGGATGGGGTGGAGTGGTGAGATATGAGAGCTTCAGTTCTAAGTCTGTCCTATCTCCTTCAAATATAGAGTTGATTTGGGTATTTCTGCCGCCCTCCCAGCTCCATATCATCCCTGTGTTGCAGGCGGGCGGACAGGCCCTTGCCAGATGGAGACTCATTCCATGGGAAATTGGAATATTGAGAACCTTACCTCCCAGAGTTGTTCAGAGGCTCAAATGGCATAACCCGTGGAAAGAGCTAAGCATAGTTTTTCAAAGTGCTGTCTCAGTTTCTTATGTTGGTGTTGGTTTTCTATGCAGTCAAGCCTCCCAAGGGTTCTTCTTCTGTCCCATGTTCTTTATGCCCCAGGGCTGTGACTTCTGCAATTTTAGTCACTGAGAAAAAAGGTTAAAGAACAAAGGGCCAAGAATAAAGCTTGTGGCTACCATCCACAGTGACACTGATTCATTAATTGCCACTTTGTAGATTTAGTCATTCAACAAATTTGGAGTACACCTAATTCCCTGCCTGGTCTCTAGCCCATGTCTCCTAATTTTCACTTTATTCAGAAAGATAATAAGAGGAAGATTTGTAGGATGTCTTACTGTATTTCCTCTGCCCTCCTTGCATAGGCCCATGGAGCCATCTCTAACAGTATCTCCCTTATTCAGCTTTAGAAGTGAAAAGCAACACATTCACCTCCAGCTTCTTGCTTACATTTGCAAAAGCACCCAAGGGAATGATTTGGGCAGGCCAGACCCATCCTGACTCATCTCGTCTCCTTCTAATGCTTCCTTTATTGTGTCTATTTTATACTCTAGGTTTCCTGTTGGCATTTGTCTTTTTTGTTCACTCAAACCTTACTCTTTGTGACCCCGTTGAGAGTTTTCTTAGCAGAAATACTGGAGCGCTTGGCCATTTCCTTCTCCAGTTTGTTTTCTAGAAGAGGAAACTGAGGCAAGCAGGGTGAAGTGGTGTGGCCAAGGTTACACAGCCAAGAAGTGTCTGAGGCTGCATTTGAACTCAGGTCCTCCTGAGTAGAGGCCTAGTCCTCTATCTTTTGCATCACCTAGAACATGCTTTACATGTTCTTTTACAGTGGCCTTAAATCATTCCCCAGGAGTGCACCTCCTTCCCCATACTGCACCTAGCATAAGATTATAGAATTTCTGACTTATGAGGGACCTTAGAGAGAATCTCCTGTACAAGGAAACATGTTTTCTCCAAAGAGGGGAGACTCACTGCCTCCTGGGGAAGCTCTCGTGTCTACAAGGTTTTTCCTGACACTCAGCCAAAATCTGCCTCCCTTCAATTTCCACCAACCACTTCTAGTTCTACCCTCTGGGGCCGAGCAGAAGAAAGCATTCATCCCTGTTTATTAAACAGGGCCTCTTTCAGTAGTCAGAGGACAACAATCATATCCTCCCTGCATCTTCTCTTCTCCAGGCTAAACATCTCCAGTGCTTTTGGCCAGTCTCTGTGCTCATGTGATCACCACCACGTTCAGGCCGTCATCCCCTCTAGCCTGGGCTGTTGCAGTAGCTTCTCCGGCCAAGCCTAGACACGATGGCCAATGGCAGTTGCTTTCATTGTGCATACGAGTACATGCTGCCTATGTTGGCTCCATCTGCTGAGTGTAAGTTCACCTATAAAAGGAGGTTAGTAATAGCACCTCCCTTCCACTATTGTTGTTGGTTAAAATAAGAAATTTCTGAAATGCTTGCTATAGAAATGCTAGGTATTATTCTGGTTGTTTTTGTCAGGAATTAATCTCATTCCTCAAGAGTAGATGGCTTATCCTGCTTTTGTCTCTGTAGCCTTAGCATTTAGCATAGTGCCCAGCACCTAGCAGATGCAGAAGAAATGCTTCTGGATTGATTATAATGGTCTCCAGCTCTCACTATTCTACTCTTCCCCTTCTGAACATGCTCTACTTTGTCAACATGCTTCCTAAAATGTGATACTGAAAACCAAACACAGTACTCTAAACAAAAAAGGGCAAAGTAGAATGGCACTGTTGCTTCTTTGGTCTTCTGGAAACTCTGTAAATGCATGGTTTCTTAGAATTTTTCCACTTGTGATCTCTTTTTGCCCAAGAAAAGCTTTATGCAACCCCAGATATATAAAATAGGTTTATGCATCAGAAATTTACTGATAATAAATCTTAACTTCATGACCCCTACATTTGGTTATGAGATCCCATATGGGGTCATGATGCCTTAATACAGCCTAGGACAGCTGCCATTGTACACTTTTTATTTATGCTGAATCTGCAATCCACTAAAATCCCCATGTTCTCTTCAGAAAAATTGTTATCTGGCCGCCACCTGTGCTTGTGAAGTTGATTTTCTGAACCCAGATTATATCGTGCCCGTTAATCTTCTTCACACTAGACTTAGCCCATTGTTCTAGTCTGTTAAGATATCTTTGGATGTTGATTCTATCGTCTAAGGTGTTAACTCTTCTTTGTATCATCTGCTATTATTTCCAAGGTTGTGGTATCCTTTAAGTCTATGTTTTTCAAATGCCATTAAGCACCAAGAAGTGTAGTCTCTTTTGAAGTTGTAAAGTACACGTGCAATGGATTCCTGAGGGTCATGTTGATATATAATGTTTCCTTGATTTTGGGGAGTTCAGGAGAAGGTGGAATCTGACAAATGAAAATTCTACAAGGGAAGTCTGTTCAAAAAAATTGAGAAGCTCTCCCAGGCTGAAATCTGAAAACGTAACAAAAACAATTCCAAAGAGGAAGAAAAAAAAAACAATTTTGCAAAGAGACCAATAAGGGAACTCAACAAACAATGTCGGTTTTAAAGAGACTTGTACAGAAATTAGAAATAAAGGCAGAATACAAATGATCCTTTAAGTCCCATAGTCCTAAAAGAACAGGTCAGAAATGGGAAAAATCTCAGAATTTTGTTGACATTCATGAGGAAAGCAGATGGCAAGAATAGAATTTTTTGAAGCTGTATTGGGGACTAGCAGAGGATCACTGCAGGTGAGGTGCATGGCTTACGGAGAATGAGACAACGATAACCAATACTAAGAGAAGGCAGATACACTTAATTTTTCTTTTGCCTTTGTTTTCTCAGCCAAAGTGAATGACCTTTGGATTGGAAAGGAAGGCGCCAATATGGCTAGATAAGGAGTTGATATCCCAGAGAAAGGAGAAAGTAAAAAGAACATCCAGTTGTCTCTGATGAGTTCATGGCACCTGGCCCATGTGACTTGCTACCTAGTGTAAATGAAAAAAAAAAATAGCATCTCTACATTGTTGGTGAACTTGAAAAGACTGGGAGAGATATGGCAGTACCGGAGAAGGGAAAATTTCTAATTTTCAGAAAAGAAAAGAGGATGGACTCTTCAGCTATGTAAGCCAAGGATTCTTAAAGTTTTCTACTTGCAATCCCTTTTCAACCAAGAATATATAGATATGCAAATCAAACATAGTTACTGACAATAAATCGTAATTTTATAACTCTCACATCCAGTTACAGGATCCTTTTTGGGTTTGTGATCCATGACCTAAGAAGCTTTGATTTAGGCCAGGGGGGCTTGACTTTAGTTCTTACCAGATTTCTAAACTATGTCACTAACAAACTGTGTTAAGAGAGGGCTCTTCAAGAATAGTTCCTGTTCAATCCGCTCTTTTGTGATTGACCAGCTTCCTAAGAGATGAGTCAGGAAAATGCTGTAGATGTCAGCAAAGAATTTGATACCATCTCTTCTGTTCTTGTGGAAAAGATGGAGAGATGTAGGCTAAAAAGCGCAATTACATGTAGAATGGATAGAAGTGCAATTAGATGGTTTAAAGCATTTAGCCAGATCAAAAAAGATTAAATGTAATAGGGGTAAATGTCAGATTTCACACTTCAGCTCCAAAAATAGCTTCCCGTGTAGAGGATGAAAACAGCATTAGCTCATCTGGAAAAGACTTGGAAGATACAAGCAAACCACCAACTCACTCTAAGGCCACCGTGTGATGAGGTAGCCAAGAATGCAAATGCAATCCTAGACTTTTTATTAAGAGGCAGACTCTCCAAGAATAAAGATGTGCAAATTTGTTTTCATCATACTACATTTGATGCACTAGCTTCACTCCTAGGCCCTGTATTTTAAGAAGGATTAATATTATTAATGAGCCAATGAGCCAGATCAGCATGGTGATGACAGTGGTCCAAGAAATGTTGACATGTAAGGACTGGCTAAGGAAAATGGGGAGGTTTGGCCAGAAGAAGAGATGGTGCAGGTGGTACATAAGAAGTGCCTTCAAATGTCTGAAGACCTGCCACATGAAAGAGAGATTAGACTTGTTGTGTTTGGTTGTAGAGAGAAGTCCTTGAATCACAGGGCTGAAGTTAGAGAGACTAATTATAGCATTCTACCATTTAGAGCTAGCCCAAAGTAGAATAAGAGTTAGTGGGTTGCCCCTTATTGGAGAGAAGTCTTCATCAAGGACGGAGTGACTATTGTTAGGTATGGTATAGAAGGGATTCTTTTTTCAGATTGGGATGTTTTGTTTGTTTTTCAGATTTTAGCCAGTGAGACCCCTTCTAACTACTCTGAAACTAAGGGATCCACCAGAAGGTTCACAGAGATTTCATAGCACAGAATATTTCCCCTTTCATCAAGGGGCGTACATCCATTTCAGGAAGACATTGGTTTTCGGTCTGAAAGATTCAGGAAAAAGAAAGCAAGCTATATGGCATGTTTACTGCTGAACCTTTTTTATTACATTTCAAAAAGTGTTAGGAAATTGGAATCACTGAGTAGACTTTAAACTTTAGAGACATTAAGGAATTAGAAGCTGCTGGTATTGTTTTTAGCTTCTGTCCCATCTCTTTTCTCCTGGTACATTCATTTAGGTTTTGAGGATTTCTGGTTGTTGGCATTTGTTGACAGCAGGGCGTGTCAGGACGTAGAACAGAATCACAATAAAGAGAATTAGGAGGATCACCGTGGGCAGCACCACAGTGGTGACCTGTTGCCGGGCCTCAATCATTGCCTTCCTGCGCTCCTTCTTATCTCTAGCACTTTCCCTCTTGGGTTTCCCCCTCATGTGCCTCATCCTGCCAGGGAACCTTTCAAGAGCCAGGTTTAAGAAGGCTCTTTCTCTTCTTGGCTGAAATGGAGAAGCTCTTCCTTGAGCTCCACCGTCACTGTTGGCAATAGCTTCTCTCTAGTTGGCTAGTGAGCTAAATTAGTTATCCTGTCAAGAAAGGAAATGAGGTTAGTACGGCATAGTCTGGTTTTGATGAAGTTGCATTGGTTCAGTGATCACCAATTCCCTAAGTGCCCACAAACCCACTACTTTAATAATTTGTTGTAGAATTTTGCCAAAATGAGAAGTCAAGCTTGCTTACCAATCATCCTCATTTTTAGAAATAGAGATAACATTTGCCCTTTTCTAGTGCTGTATAGCACTTCCCCCATTCTCTGTAATCTTTTCAAAGAGCACTGATAATCAGCAAGCAGTCATATGTCAGTCTTTTTTTCATTATCCTAGGATGTTGTTCCTGGGGTGATCTGAATTTTTGGGGTGCAGCTAGGTCCTCTCTTAACATCTCCTCACTTACCGTGCTTCACAATTTCGTATTAAGTATCATTGTTCTATCATTCCCAGACCAAAGATCATTCTCCTTAGAAGAGAAAATGGAAGCAAAAAGTGTCTTTTTTTGTCCCAATCAACCCAAGCAGCAAGCCTATCCTTTCT
The DNA here is from genome assembly GCA_023553655.1 of Myrmecobius fasciatus. Taxonomy (NCBI): domain Eukaryota; kingdom Metazoa; phylum Chordata; class Mammalia; order Dasyuromorphia; family Myrmecobiidae; genus Myrmecobius; species Myrmecobius fasciatus. The sequence goes on along the minus strand of JAJPUD010002691.1, from coordinate 9,153 downwards.
CTGATTCTCACTTGCCCCAATCGATATAGCTTAGAAAAGGAAAAAAAAAAGATCATGGGGGGGGGGTCACGGACAGAGCTGGCAGTGGTGGTGAAGTGCCCTAAAGGGAAGAGGAACAAAGTGGCCTGGGTGTTTAGCTAAAGAATACTCTGTTCTTCAGGGTTTTTAGGTCTTGAAGCATGTGCCTAAAAGCAAAACAAAAACCCACAATGTGATTTTTTTTCAAATAAGTTAATGGGTAGGAGCAGTATAAACCAATGGATGAAAAAAAATCTCCATTAAATGAAGTAACATATGGAAAACATTTTGTCAACCTTAAAATATTGTACTCCATTATCATCACTGTCACCATCATTCTGAATGCAACCATTTCCAAAACATAATCTCTTCAGGGACTCAGCAAGGTGACCAAAGGAATTAAGTGGCCAAAGTCCTTCTGGGCCTCACTTGGATCTCACAAGTCATGGTACCTAGCACATGATAGATGATTGATAACTGTTTACTGAATGAATGCATGTATTCATGCCCAGGTTATGGTTTTGCTGATGCCATCTTTTCCCCCTTTCCAAGGGATCTGAGCCATTCAGGTTCATTCAGTATATCCTTCCCTTTCTTTAGCTATTCCTAGTTCTCACTAAGTAAAGAAAAGCCAACACTTTGGAAGTGCCTGATTGATTTTCCCAATGGAGATAGGGTGGTCCATGTGCCAAGCAGGTATGGGGTCCAAACTGTAGCAAAAACTTAGTCCTGCATCCCAAATAGCATTGCCCTGAGAGTGGCTAGTTAGAGGAGGCTGGTCCCCTAGTGAGAAACAAATCCAATTCCTTCTAAATCTGTTTAGCTTCAAGTCCATGGATCTGATTCTGCCACTGAGCTACTGAACCATTTTGAAGAGGATTAGGGGCATGGTTGACCCCTGTCTAAATGGCAAACATATTAGCAGCTTTGAGCAGAAGGGCACTAAGGCAGACAGAAGAATGCAGCTTTGTTATTACAATTACAAGCTCAAAGGCCGTGTTGGATGGGGTATAATTTACAAATGGAGATTTACCCAACATCCTCTGTGTGGCATTTTTTCCAAGTTCAGTCCCTAAGTTCAGTTTCTTTAACACTTGCAGAGCCACAGTTTATTTCACCTCTCCCAGAACACCACATAATAAAACGATCCCAAAGCTGATCGAGGAGGGTCGATTTCAACTTACCCTATATGTGCAAAAATAGCTGTGAGGAAGGAGCTAGGGAAAGTTTGATTTCAGGGTTGAGGTCCCTCCCTATTTTGTCTAGCATTTTGCATTCAGGATCTTTATCTGTTCAGTGCTACCCTCTCTCCCCATTCCCCCTCATCACCACCAAAATCCCACCTCACTGATTCCCTGAAGTCTGTTTTTATGTTTGGGTTTGGATTCATATCTCTGGGAAGGGGGACCCTGCCAAGGCGGGTGGGCCAACAGTTGGCTTTGGGACGTGAAGAGAAATTGAAGTTAGAACAATGTTCACCTCGTGCTGTGACCACCAAAAGCAGCCACCAGCTGAATCCTCTGCAGTCCACCTGTTAGACAGAGGCAGTAATCTCCCGGAACCTAAACTTGAGAAGCTGCCAGCAACAGCAACAGCATCTGTAAGACAAAGAATAATCAGGAAGACAGAGACAAATATTCGGGACTGGCAGTAGCCAGTTTCTTTTTTGAACAGCATGTATAGCAGACCTCCTTCCCCCTTCACCCTCTTCCTCTGTTTCCCTCTTCCTTCCTTCAACATGCAAACGAATATTGGCCACTTCCCTTTTATGTCTCACTGACTAATTCAGCTGTTCCTTGAAACTGAACTTTGAAACATATGGGCACACAGACCTATCTATATGCAGAATGATTCTTTAAACAGCATGTGAACAGTTTGGCATTACATGCTAGGTATCACACAAGCACATTTCTACCATATAAAAGAATACATTTCCTTATTGTGACACTTGAGATAGCAATAGCAGTAGCAAAGGGAAAAAAAAAGACTGAGTTCAACTTGAAATTGTTCTTCCCAACGTTGTACATTTCCTGATATGAGTATTAATCTCCATTAGCTTCCTGTTCCTCCTTTCAAGTATGGAGAGCAGGCTGTACCATGAGATCATCCTCAGGATCCTGAGAGCAAGAAACTCACCCGGGTGCTAGAGTGATCACATTTGACCTCATCTCAACCCTCCCAAATTTAGACTTCTCTTCTGAGACCACATAAAGTATTTCTTTTTGTCCTTGGCTTATTTTTTTCTAGGAGTTGGAGGGGAGTGAAAATTTCTTCCTTATGGGACCTTCTTTCATGGAAAGAGACCAAAAGGGAGGCAGTATTACTATAGAATTATGAGAAGGCATGGAAAAGATAGAGATAATGTTTGATCTACCTTATTGGAAAAGAGTTGCCTCCATTCTTCGAAACATCTAAAGATTAATTTATTACAAAATTCAGGGATTTTCAAGACAGTGTAATGGATTTCTGGATCATGCACATATCATATGTGGTAAGAGAGAAATTTCTGATATTAATAGAAGGTGTTCAGGCAGGTCATGTGACTCAGAAGTGGGATTATGTATGTGAACGCCTAAATAATACAATATGGATTATTTTGGCTCGTGAATTATTATTAATTGTTCTCTGTCTCTCTGAAAATAAACAAATGAAGAAAGGCACGAAAGACTAGGAAGTCTTCAACTGATGAGCCCTATTACTCTTAGTGATGAAAAAAAAATCACAGTGCAGATGCTCATTAATTTGAAATGCACTGATTGAATTTTTTTTTATTTTCCAGAGTGTTATATATCATTGTTTTCAACAAAAAGGTTTGAAATTATTTCTTTCCTTAGGAATCATAGAGTTTTACATCTTAGTAAAAGTCAGTGGCTTTATCAAATAGAGGGATCAAAAGAAATGAAGAATTGGACCAATGTACTCCAACTTCTGGTCCCCAAAGTTAATTCTTGCACATTAAAAGGGCCTTGGTGGTTAGTGAATATTATTGTATAATTGAGATCTAGCATAAATGGTAATGATCTCATGACAGGTTTGATGTATTAGTCATAACAACAGCTCGAGAGGCAAAACAGTGTGGGGTACAGAATGAGCTTCATTCACATGATCTGGGTTCAAATGCATCTGTCGTCTTAGTAAGGAACTTAACCACTCTGGGCTTTAAGACTCCACATTGAATAGCAGTTGCCAATCTGTATTGGTGAAAGAAGGTGTTTCCTCACCATGAGACACCTATGAAATCACAGGCCTGGATGCTGTTCTTTTCCTCCATCCCCCTCCCAAATGTGGATTTCTGTTGCTGTCCTGCTAATTGAAATATTCTGCTTCAGGTTCTCCACGATTTATTTCATCGATGTGGGCACTCTTTCCACTCCCAGTAGCTGTCTATCTGTGCTTTCTCATCTGATGCAGATATTATTATTTATTTAATTGATGGGAAATTGAAACTCAGCCAAAGAAAGCAGTTTAGAATCCTAGAATCTGTAGGAGCAGAAGGGACCTTTTATATTATCTTATCTAATTCCTTTGTTTTACAGATAAGTGAACTGAGGTCCTGAAAAGGAGAGTAACCCCCACAAGGTCACGTAGTAAGATACAGTCAATTCACACCACCCAACACTGTCTGGGTAATGGGAAGTTGGAACACATTGTTTTATTTGGAAATGGACCTTCTATACCTTTAAAGCTGTGTGATTCTGTGATTCAGAGTTCTCATTAATTAAGTCAGACTGGCTTCATCCCTCAGCCCCCAAATTATTTGGAAATTATGAAGAACTACATTGCAGCACTGCTCAAATATAAACCACAAGCAGCTGAAAACTAATTAATTACCAAGTGGAAGGTAGCCTCAGCGCAGATGATACCATATTGGGTTGTAAGGACAATTCTAAGTTTACTGATAAAATCAATTTTTGTCAGCTCACTTACACTCCATAATAAGACCACTGTGGCCCTTCCTGCTCAAGGCACATGAGTGAGAGCTAGTGCAGATTTGATTTTAATAAATACTGTCTGTGGGAAGCATGGACAGGGAAGAACAGATGTTGGAAGCATATGATAACAGTGTGTCAGGATAAAAACCTGGGCATTTCTATGGCACACCTGGTGTTTATGATACTTCGGCAACTTTTATAGCTAAAGCATCTGGCCCTGTGCTGCTGTTCTTTAATTTTCAAATACCCAGGATCTTATGCCTCTTGCAGTGTAGACATGTCCATCAGGGACAAAAACAACAGCAACAGGAAACCTGGCATGAGTCTCATGGAGAGACTTCTGCCTCTCCACAAGGAAAACATGGGAAATCTGTTAGTGAAATAAACCAATACAAGAAAGTGTGACAATTCATCTGCCTGTAACCTTTTCAGGCAGAATGTCTTTCTGAAGAAGAAAAAAGTGTTTAATCTAGAGTGGAAAAGGAAAATTTTTTGCAGTCCTGATTCCCCTGCCCTTCCATCTTCTCTTAAGGCAAGCCAGAGCACTTGCGTGTGAGTATGTTCAAAATAAATGCAACAATGTACTTTATAAACGTTCTCATCCAAGAGATGTTGGTTACCTTGGGACAGACAGACAGAAAGACGCTGTCCATGGTACTCGTTTGACTGACTGATGTGTTCAAAGCCTATTTTTAAGGCTGTGTCCATGGGATAAAATATACCAGACAGAAATATAGCTCCTTTGGCATTTTCAGCTGCCTTATCAAGTAAAAACAATGCCATTGGTAGTGACAATCCATATTATGTTTGACAAAGGGCCATTGTCACGGCCACTCTATGAGATAACCAGGGAGGTACATTTTTACAGAAAAGGAAACAGCTGTTGGAAGTAAGGCTCAAGGAGGTGAGCTCTTCACTGCTCCTAATTTTGCCCTCTGGAGCCAAACAGAGTAAAGCTGATTTCTCTCCCCCCACCCCACCCCAATCAACACATGGCTTGATCTAGAGGTTTTCCCCCTGGGTACAGAGATCACAGATGATAGGGCCAGAATTCAAACATAGAATTCTTAATGTCAAGTGTGCCTGATTCTAAATGAAGAACTTGGTGTTCTCCACAAGTCTAAAACAGAGAAAAATAAGAGAAAAATGGCCTTACCACCCCAATAGTGTGTTGGTTGCTGGTATGGATAGCTTGCCTGCTCAAGTTACTTTAATTGCTCACTTCAGAGTTGATGCTGTGATGTCTGAGTTTACACTGAAATCTGTACATGGGACAACAGATCATTAGGGTTGGAAGAGGCTAGCATCACAAACTGAAGTGAGCACGATTCCAGAATCTCAGGAGTCTTAAAGAAGTTCAGAGACCTTTGAAACACACTCACATGAAGAAACCATACTTAACCTCTTCAACAGGAAGTTATTCAGCTTTGTTTAAGAGGCAGATCCTAACTCCCAGGACTGCCCATGCTACCCACAGGGTGAAGCAGCCAGGTACTCTGAGGGAATAACGGGAGGCACCACATATCCGATACATAGTGAACCATCGCCACCTTGACTATCATCTCCCCTCAGATCCCAGTGGGGATGACTCAGAACCCTGAACCCAAGAGCCTTGGGAATAGCATTGCCCTGGTTGCATTTTTATCCCCAGTGTTTAACCCAGTGCTTTGAGTAGAATAAATAGTTAATACATTCATTTTTCATTCATTTGTCATCAGTAGTGCTAATCATTTGGATGTTCCTAGCTGCACATAATGTGGCATTTCCTGAAATGCAATATCCAGAACTTAACCTAATGTCCAAAAAATCATCTCTGCCCAAGCAGAGGACAGAAGGACCATTTCCCACCTCATTCTGAGTACCTTGCTTCTTTTCACATAATCTAGGAGAGCACCAGCCTTTTGGAATGCTGAGTCAGACCGTTCACTCCTTTCGGGTCTCTCTCTACTCCCTAGATATTTTGGGCACCTGTTCTCTGGCCCTGCCTTTCTCCTCTCATTCTTGTGAGGTTGATTTCTTTTTAACCCAAAAGTTGACATTTCTTTTGAGAAAATTTCATCTTATATTTGGCTCTCATTCTTAACCTGTTGAGCTCTTTAACTGTTCTCAGTCTTCCAAGATGTTTATCACCCTCGTCAGCTTCTCATCAGAAAATCTCAAATGCCATCTGTGCCTTCAACCGTGTCATTTAAAAATAGTTCACTGGGGCACTCCAGTACAGACATCACTCCAAACTGACCCAGAACTGTTAATAAACAACATTTGGGTGCGTTTGGAGCGGTTGCATGCCCCTTCATCTCTGCTGGGCCCGTGTTCTTTTACATCTTTATTAATGAATCCGTCATAGAGGACGCACTTTTGAAATTGTAGATGAAGTGGAGCCTGAAGACAGAGGTAACATGTTGGGTGCCAGTTAGGATCTAATAGCATTTTGCCAGTCAAGGACAATTTTATAAGGTTCAACATCAAATTTTTTTCTCTCCCTACCTTTCCTCCCCCTCGCCAAGACAGCAAATAATCTGATACAGGTTTACAGGTTAAATATGTGCTGTTCTTTTAAACATCTAAACTGAATGTTGCTGATGAAGGATATTGTCCTTTCTATAAGTACAATTTCCTTTTTGAGGCCTTCACTCATCATTCTGTTAATAACGGCATTCTTTAATTTTCCCAGGAAACAAACCCAAGTTCACCAGGTTGGTTCCAAAAATCCATTCTTTTTCTATTTTTGAAAATCAAGTCAAGTGCCCTTTTTATGAACTTTCAGAAATCACTAATGGAGGCTTAAAATCAGCTAGGCCAATATCTTAGGCTATAGATCATCTGGGCTCAGAGACTACTGTCTCTAACTCTCATCTTTACTCCTGGCTCTAAAACTACCTCTAATTCTGGGAATTGCAATCAAATCCATACTTCCATTTCTATAAAGTGTATGTTGGTCAAAATGCCCCATGGCTTTAATATGCATGAGTTCCTTATCCAATCACCCTTCCCTAGCTACCATTTTCATCCATACACACATATACACATGCATATACACATGTGTGTATGAATGAATATAGTTACATGTATGTATGTTGAGTTCCCTCATCAGCAACTTGACTGCGGGTAGTGAATTCCTTTTTGTACTCGTGTCCCCAGAACTAAGCCTCATGCTTGGCACAAAGTAAATACTTGATAAATATTTTTTAAATTCATTTATTCCTTGGACTTTGTTAGGTGGTCTCTTGCTGTCTTTATTTCTCTTCAATTTCCGCTCCCTGCTAGCCATTATTTCATGTTCTGCATAATCCAGTGATCATTTTCCTTGGCAGACAAGACAACAAAAACAGTATTGAATAGTTCTGCCTTGTCTTCATCTTCTGTCATAATTGTTCTGCCAACCCCAATCCCGTCCCTCCTGATTCTTCTTTCCCCCTTAATCTAGCTTTACGAAACCTCCCAGTTTTGTTGTCCCTAACCCTTGTGACACGGTAGGGTTCCAGGCCTTTCACACCTTGTATTCGTCCTTTTTCCCTGCTCTTGCTTTGTCTTCTTCATGTTTTCAAAATCTGAGGAACTCTGAATTCCTTGTCAACCATGCCATCACCTCAGTGCCTTCCCTCATCTCCGTGCCTTCAGGATTTCCTTCTTCAGCCCTTCTCATCCCCCAAGAGATAACTTTGCCTATAGGATTTTTGGACATGGCATACCTATCTTTCTTCTGAACCATTTGAAATCTGCTCCTCTAAATCTAAGGGGTGCATGAAACTATGTCCAGTTTTCTTCTCACTTATCACAAATTTTAAGAGGGAGTGGCTTTTTTCCTCCTAAGGTCCTATCCATTTTACTGCAGTAGCTAGTTCACTGCTGGTAAGACTAAGGTATAGAATAGCAATCCCCCCATGACAGCCTACTGGTAGAATGGAGAGCCCCCTAGACCTTAAATAAGGAAAATCTGGTTTCAAATACGGCCACAGATGTTTACTATGAACCATGTGACTAGCCAAAGTTACCCTCTTCCAGCCTCAGTTACCTCATTAGGAATAAAAGCAGTACCTTCTTCATAGGGTTGTTTTGAGGACCAAATGAGTAATATATGTACAGTATCCTATCAGCCTCAAAGTGATATATAAATATTAGGCACTCTCATTGTTATTCTTATTATTCATGCTTCCTTCACCTTTTGAAGGGTGTGCGGTGATCATTGAGGTTGAATCATGAAAATGTAGGACTGCTCTTTGGGGTTGACTGAACAATTGAAATGGCTGCTCTGCAGTAGCAGAGAGGACAGTGGAGCTGATCTGAATCTCATCCTGTTCCCATATTTTAAAGTCTTCTGCTAGGTCTCTACAGTTTGAAAACTTTTCAGTCTAAGGAACTTGAAGATTTTCATACAGCAGCATCTATTTCAAATGATCTCAAGTTGTTAATGTATCAGTGTTATGTCTAGGAGGCTAGGGACAATAGCTCAGTCCGTGATAAAGATCCAGTTTTAGTATTTGTTGTATTGCATTTTGTGGAATATATTTTGGAGTCCTTAATTAGTATGAGGATTTGTCTGCTGCAAAATAGTGAACTTTTGATGCCTTAATTTTAGCCACCAGATCAGACTTTGTTAGGTATACTGATGGTGCTAAATTTTTATAGTGCACAGCGAATAAGGTGTTACCTGGCCTCTTCCATATCTCTTGAGTAATGTATATTGATAACAGAGTTCAAGGTCCTTCAGGATAATCATTTCTGGTGATGATTATCTGGTCTCAAATCGCTATCATATAGTCCCACATTAGCACAAATTTGCCTGATACAGACCTTTGTTTTCTTCTCCTTTGTGGATCTGTTGCTGACTGAGACCACACAAATGTTGCTCATGGAAAGTCTTTCAATTGCACTTTTTTTCATTTTTAGCTGTTTCAAAGGTGCTTTCTAGCGGTAAATCACTTTTGGTTATATTTCAACTAATCTATTGAGGGGTATTCCCTATTCCACTCACAAATATTGGCAATTGGGAGTGTTCCTTTTTTATTTTGCTGGGGCAATTGGGCTTAAGTGACTTGCCCAGGGTCACACAGCTAAGAAGTGTTAAGTGTCTGAGACCAGATTGGGAGTGTTCTTAATGTTGTGTAAAAAGAAAGGCTGTTTAAATGCCCCCCCACCTCCCATCCTCTCAGCAAGCAAACATCCTGTTGTGTGTCCATAACTACATCCCAGCTAGAATGTA
>JAJPUD010002690.1:272143-300747 GCA_023553655.1 Myrmecobius fasciatus | reverse complement strand
AACAGGCACTTACTTAGGATGTTCAGATCCCGTGCTAAACACCAGTAATATAAAGACAGGCAAGAGGGGAAGGAAGCAGGAGGGATTATTATATTTATCTTGGAATATAAGAAAGACTCATTTTGAAAGAGAGAGGAGGGCTCCTGATGGAGTAGTAGTGAAAGTCAGACTTATTTCTCATATCCCCCAAAAAGAAGATGACAATGGAATTGTAACTCATGAGAGAATCCTGGAACGGAATTCTATTTTTTTTTTAATTAAAACTTTTTATTTGCAAAACATATGTATGGGTAATTTTTCATCATTGACCCTTGCAAAGTTTTCTGTTACAAATTTTTCCCCCCTACCCCCCACTCCTCCCCTAGATGGCAGGAAGTCCACTACATGTTAATTATGTTAAAATACTTGACAAATCGAATATATATATATACATATTTCCACACTTATCTTGCTGTACAAGAAAAATCAGATCTACAAGAAGAAAAAAAATCTGAGAAGGGAAACAATGCAAGCAAACATCAATCGAGAGCATGAAAATGCTATGTTGTGGTCCACATTTCATATCCCTCTTCCTGGATGTATATGGCTTTCTTCACTGAACAATTGGGACTGGTTTGAATCATCTTATTGTTGAAAAGAACCGTGACCATCAGAACTGATCATCATATAGTCTTGTTGTTGTCGTGTTGCAATGATCTCCTGGTTCTGCTCATTCTGGAATGGAATTCTAAAGAGCATTGCACCTGAGCTAGATGAAAAGACAAGGGGAGTCCTGGAACCCTAGATCTGACCAAAGAGCAGTAGGCACATTCCCACCCACATGTCTCGAAGGGATAGCAGGACCTTTGGGACAAGTGAACTGGGATCCCCATGGTAGAGAATACAGTGAGAGTTTTGCCAGGAGAAGCTGAGATGGAGAAGACACTAGGAACCATCTATTGGGAGCTGTTATCTTCAGATAGAAGGGCAGGGAATATGGTACCCAAGCAGAAAAGAGACTAAGAGAGCTATGCCATGAAAAATATATTGTTGCTGAAAGTGGCTGAAATTATAGCTTCTGGAAAGGGGGCTTGCTACATGGCAAGTAATATTTGTAAGAGGCTCCAAAGATTACCTTCATTTCCCTTAATCATCAGATAAACTTGTTTATATTCTGAGCCTTGTGAACCTGTGTGGTTGTAAGGGGAAACTAATAAGTACATACCATATTAGAGAGTGGAGGAAAATGTCAGATAAAAGTAACCAAGCACAACTACACTCAAAGAAGTCTCCCAAACATGGCTCTCTTCAACAATGAGATGTTTCAAACCAGTTCCAATTGTTCAGTGATGAAGATAGTCATACACATCCAGAGAGAAGCCTGAGGGAACTGAGTGTGCACCACAACATAGCATTTTCATGCTTTCTGTTAATGCTTGTTTGCATTTTGTTTTCTTTCTCAGATTTTTTTTTCTTGTAGATCCGATTTTTCTTGTACAGCAAGATAACTGTATAAATATGTATACATATATATTGGATTTGTCATATATTTTAACATAGTTAACATATATTGGACTACCTGCCTTCTAGGGGAGGAGGTGATAATTTGGAACAGAAGGCTTTCCAAAGGTCGATGTTGGAAAATTACCCATGCATATGTTTTGCAAATAAAAAGCTTTAATTAAAAAAAAAAGTCTCCCAAAGAATGCTTATACCCTTGATGACAGAAGGGAGCCCCATGATGTAAATACTGTAAAATAGAAGAATTAGTATTGCTATAATGTAAACTCAGAAAACTACAGAAGTGAAAGTAATCTTAGAAATCATCTATTTCAACTCTACTGAGTTCAGAAGAACTTAAATCTTAGAGAAAGAAAATGACTTGCCCAGATAGGTCAGATAGCTAATCAATAACTGAGCCAGGATTCATAGATAACATTGAGTATGACCTTAGAGATTATCTAATCCTGGAGTTTGGGAACTTGAAATATTTTGATAATTGCTTGTAATTAGTTTTCTCTGTTATCCTCAGTATTTATTTTATGCATTTAAAAAGATTATTCTGAGAAGGGAGTCTTCTTTTACCAGAGTATCAGAAAAGTCCATGATATAAAAAAATTTTTAAAACTCCTGATCTAATAACTCCCCTTATTTGTCAGATGAAGAATCCAACACCTAGAGAGATTCAAGTGTCTGATCCCCTGCTTTATAGCCCAGAACTCCCCACTATATCATCCTGATTTCTATTATAGTGAAAGTAAGCTGGATTTGACAATCGCCAGAAACCTGCATTCAAATTGTGTCTCTGACCTGTACAGGCTTAATATAACCTTGAAGAAGTCATGCAAACCTTCTGAAGCTGAGCTGTCTCCTCAGCAAAATGGGGACTGGAACACCTGGCATACCCAGTTCAGAAGGCAGGAGTGAGGATCACATGAAACAATGAATGCATGCCATTTTGCAAAGTTCAATGTGAACTCTCCTGCGACCTTGGGCAAGTCACTGAATGCCTCAGTTTCCTCCTCTGTAAAATGGAGGCAATAATAACACCCGCCTCCCAGGTGTGCAAGCTTTGTGACATCTGACACACAGTTGGTGCTCAATAGCCTTCTTCCTTTTATCTATATGCAGGTAATAATTAGGAGATGGGTGAAATAGCCCAGGACAGAAAGAGAAGGGTTAATCAAGCTGGGAAGGAATAGAATGCTTCCAGCCAGGGACTAAAATTAAATGATGAGCCATAGGAAGTATGGAGGGATCCTGCCCAGGGGCATTCTCTGTCTAGTAAGTAGGCCTGGACTTGGGAAGTCTGCCAAAGAACAACAGGCAGTCCCAGCCAAGCTCCTGAGGGGGAACTGCCCTGGGGTGAGGAGCCTTCAGGGGGCACAGCCCAGGGAGCCCTGCGGTCCCTGGAGAACCCGAGCTTGCCCGGAGCACTCCCCAGCTGTGTGGCCCTGGGCACGTCACTTCCCCCTGCCTGGTCCTAGGCTAAGCAGCAGGGATGTACAGACAGATAAACCACCTACACTGACCTCACGGAGCGCGAATTTTAATGTGGGCGACCACAAGCAAGGAAAGGGGATGTGTGCGGATCACTGCCCTCTCCCTTCCCATGAAGGCTGCTAGGGGCACCACGGGGCACAAGGGCCCGGGCTGAAGTCGGGTACATCCATCCCGGAATTCACATCCAGCCTCGGTCGGACCTCCCCAGCTGTGTGACCCCAGGCAAGCCCCTTCACCCTGTTTGCCTCAGTTTACCCATCTACAAAATGAGCGGGAGAAGGAAATGGCCCAGCACTCCTGTAACTCTGTCAAGGAAGTCCCACATGGGCTCAGAAGGAGTGGGACATGCTAAAAACAACTCAACAACAAATGAGGAAAGAGTCCCCAGAGTACTTCGGTTCTGCAAAGAGCTCTTGAGGAGAGAGAAAAAGGCAGCCATGGGGGACTTGGGGAAAATGATTCTCCAGGAGGGCTCCCAGAGGACTGAGTAACCGTCCTTCTATTGGATGAAGTCAGAAGTGAAGCTTGAAGCGTCTAATTGTTTCATTACCTTGTGAACTGTTTCTTGCTTGAGATTCCTATAAACGTTACTTCAAAATGTCTCACGGGGAAAACATCTCTTAAGCCAGACAACACCTGGATCATGATGCATGACAAAGATCACAAGAACTGCTGCTCGAAATTCGGGGTTTCCGATACAGAGCTAGAAGGGAAGCCTCCCCTCCAGAGACCGCAAGCAGCTGAAGCCAGTGAAAGCCAGCAAAAAGACCCAGAGCCCCAGCACAAAAAGCCCGGGACAGTGAAGGACCCCCCAGAGCCCAGCTCTCACAGGAAAACACCAAGTCACAAAAAGAGGCAGAAAGAATGAGCAAAGAAAAATAAATAATTTCATGAGAAAGTTACTAAGGTGATAGGAAGAATCAAGGCACAAACTTAGACGAGGAGACAATGAATACTGATGCAAAAATTTTAAATAAAACGCTAGCAAAGAGATTATAGCAATATGGGATCATATACCATGACCAGGTGGGATTTATACCAGATATGTAGGGCTGCTTCAGTGTTAATAAAATTATTTGCCTAATTGGCCAAAACTAACAGAAATCTGTGATTATCTCAAAAGATGCTGAAAAAGCCTTTGACAAAATACAGCATCCATTCTTATTAAAAAAACACTCGAAAGTTTAGAAATAAATGAAGTTTACCTTAAAAAGATAAGTAATATTTCCCTAGCATAAATATATAGTATATACTATAATATATAATATAATACATAATATAAGTATATACTATAAATATATAAACATAGTAATATAAAAGTAATATTTATCTTTTAAAAAATTTTTTAAATTTTTTATTAAAGCTTTTTATTTGCAAAATATACGCATAGGTAATTTTTCAACATTGACCCTTGCAAAGCTTTCTGTTACAAATTTTTCCCTCCTACCCCCCACCCCCTCCCCTAGATGGCAGGAAGATTAGTAAAAGTAGTATTTATCAGCAAACATTGTCTGTAATGGGGATAAGCTAGAAGCCTTCTCAGTACAACCAAAGGTGAAGCAAAGATGACCATTATTACCTCTGTTATTCATTACTGTACTAGAAATGTTAGCAATAAGAGAAGAAAAAGAAATTAAAGGAATTAGAATAGTAAATGAGCAACTCACTCTTTGTAAATAACATGTTATATTTAGAAAATTCAAGAGAATCAGCTAAAAAACTACATGAAATTATTAACAACTTTAGCAAAGCTGCAGGATACAAAATAAACCCACATATATCATCAGTATTTCTATATTTTACCAACAAAGACCAGCAGCTAGAGACAGAAAGAGAAAATCCATTTAAAATAACTGTAAACAATATAGAATATTTGGGAGTGTACCTGTCAAAACAAACCTAGACATACAACAATAAAAGACTTTACACAAATAGAGTTGGATCTAAACAACTGGAAAAATATTGTTAGTCTAAAGGCAAGCCAATATAATGAAAATGACAATTCTACCTAAACTACTCTATTAATTCAATGTCAGACCAATCAAACTATTAAAATATTATTTTATGGAATTAGAAAAACATAGCAAAATTCATTTGGAAGAAAAAAAGCTCAAGGATATCAAGAGAATCGGGGCAGCTAGGTGGCACAGTGGATAGAACACCAGCTCTGAAGTCAGGATGACCTCAGACACTTAACATTCCCTAGCTGTGTGACCCTGGGCAAGTCACTTAACCTCAATTACTTCAGCAAAAAGCAAAAAAAAAAAAAAAAAAGATATCAAGAGAATCAAAAAAATTGCTAATGAATGTGTTTTAGCTATACAAAATCTCAAACTGTATTACAAAGCAGTAATTATCAAAACAATATGGTACTAGCTAAGAAATAGAGTGCTAAAATGGATAATTTTAATTATATTAAGTTAAAAAGATTTTGTACAAACAAAACCAATGTAGACAAGATTAAAAGGATTCTGATAAAGGCCTCATTTCTAAAATATATAGAAAATTGACAGAGATTTATAAGAATACAAGCCATTCTCCAATTAATAAATAGTCAAAAATATATGAACAGATAATTTTCAGATGAAGGAATTAAAACCATTTCTGATCATATGAAAAAATGCTCTAAATAACTATTGATCAGAGAAATGCAAATTAAGAAAACTCTGAGGTACCACTACACATCTTTCAGATTGGCTAAGATGACAGGAAAAAATAATGATGAATGTAGGAGGGGGCGTGAGAAAACTGGGACATTAATATATTGTAGGAATTGTGAACTGATCCCATCATTCTGGAGAACAATTTGGAACTATGCCCAAAGGGCTATCAAACTGTGCATACCCTTTGACCCAGCAGTGTTTCTATTGGGCTTATATCCCAAAGAAGTCATAAAGGAAGGAAAGGGCCCCACATGTGCAAGAATGTTTGTGGCAGCCCTTTTTGTAGTGGCTAGAAACTGGAAACTGAATGGATGCCCATCAATTGGAGAATGACTGAATAAATTATGGTATATTAATGTTATGGAATATTATTGTTCTGTAAGAAACGACCTGCAGGACGACTTCAGAGAGGCCTGGAGAGACTTGCATGAACTGATGCTGGGTGAAGTGAGCAGAATCAGAAGATCATTGTCCATGGCAACAACATTATGTGATGATCAATTCTGATGGATGTGGTTCTTTTCAACAATGAGGTAATTTAGTCTCTCCAGGCCTCTCTGAAATCATCCTGCTGGTCATTTCTTACAGAACAATAATATTCCATAACATTCATATACCATAATTTATTCAGCCATTCTCCAACTGATGGGCATCCACTCAATTTCCAGTTCTTTCCCATTACAAAAAGGGCTGCCACTAACATTTTTGTACATGTAAGCCCCTTTCTTTCCTTTATGTTCCAATGGACATGTTATGGAAAGAGCCATCTGTACCCAGAGAGAGGACCATGGGGACTGAATGTGGATCACAGCATAATATTTTCATTTTTTTTGTTGTTGTTTGCTTGCTTTTTGCTTTCTTTCTTATTTTTTTCTTTTTGTTCTGATTTTTCTTGTGCAACATAAAAAATGTGGAACTATGTATAGAAAAACTGCATATATTTAACATATATTGGATTATTTGCTGTCTAAAGGATGGGGTCAGGGGAAGGGAGGGAGAAAAAAAAATTGGAATACAAGGTTTTGCAAGGGTGAATGTTGAAAACTATGCATATTTTAAAAATAAAAAGCTTAAAAAAAAAGAAATCAGAGTGCTGGATTAGTGGAATAGATTAGGTACAAATTACATTATATTAAATGACCATAATAATTTAGTATACAATATACCCAATGATCCAAATTTTTTTTTAAATTTTAACTTTAATTTTTAAAATTTTTTTTAATGAAAATTTTTTTATTTAAAAAATAAATACATGGATAATTTTTAACATACACCCTTACAAAACCTTGTGTTCTAATTTTTTTCCCTCCCTTCCCTCCACCCCCTCCTCTAGGTGGCAAGTAATCCAATATATGTTAAACATGTGCAAATTCTTCTCTATATATTTCCGCAAATATCATGCAGCACAAGAAAAATCAGATCAAAAAGATAAAAAAAATGAGAAATAAACAAAATGCAAGCAAATAATAATAAAAAAGTGAAAATATTATGCTGTGATCCACATTCAGTCCCCATGGTCCTCTCTCTGGTGCAGATGGCTTGCTTTATCACAAAGCCACTGAAAGTAGCCTGAATCAACTCCTTGTTGATAAGAGTCATGTCCATTAGAATTGTTCATCATATAATATTGCTGTTGCCATGTACAATGATCTAGTTCTGCTCACTTCACTGAGCATCAGTTCATGTAAGTCTCTCCAGGCCTCCCTGAAATCATCCTCCTGATCGTTTCTTATAGAACAATATTCCATAACATTTATATACCATAATTTATTCAGCCATTCTCCAACTGATGGGCATACATTCAGTTTCCAGTTTCTAGCCACTACACAAAGGGCTGCCACAAACATTTTTGCACATGTGAGTCCCTTTCTCTTCTTTATGATCTCTTTAAAAGATTCAAGTTTTTGAAACAAAAACACATTAGCTGACAAAGACTGCTAGGAAAATTGGAAAAACTAAGATCAATATCACACTACATACCAAGATAAGCTAAAAATGGGTATTTGATTTACACATAAAAGGTGATAATCTAAGCAAATGAAGAGAACATAGATTAATTTATCAGTTAGATTTATGGATAAGGGAACAATGTTGGTTCAAAGAAGATAAAGAGAACATTACTAAATGTAAAATAGATCATTTTAATTACATGAAGATAAAGTTTTGGCACAAACAAAACCCAGTGCAAACAAAATTATGAGGAAAGCAGGGAAAACTGGCAATAAGTATCCCTGATAAAGGCTTCATTTCTCAAATATGTAGAGAACTGTCAAATTTACAAAAATTCAAGTCATTCCTGAAACTGAAAAATAGTTAAAGGATATGAATAGGCAGTTTTCAGACAAAGAAATCAAAGCTATCTATGGTCATATGAAAATAGGGTTTAAATCATCAGTGATCAGAGAAATGCAAATTAAAACAACTCTGAGCTATCTCACCTCACACCTAACAGAGTGGCTAATATGACAAAAAAAAAAATGTTGGAAGTTAAAGGGGATGAGGGAAAACTGGGACTCTATTGCACTGTTGGTGATGGTGTGAAGTGATCCACCCATTCTGGAGAACAATTTGAAACTGTACCCAAAGGGCTATAAAACTGCAGATACTCTTTGATCCAGCAATACCTCTACTAGGTCTGTATCCCAAAAGCATCAAAAAAATAAAATAAAATAAAAATAAATTTAAAAAAAAAAGGAAAAGGACTTTTTTGTACAAAAATATTTATAGCAACTCTTTTGTGATAGCTGTGACTTGGAAATCAAGGAAATGCCCATAACTTGGGGAATGACTACCTGTGGTATACAATTTTTTTTTTTTTTTGCTTTTTTTGCTGAGGCAATTGGGGTTAAGTGACTTGCCCAGGGTCACACAGCTAGGGAATGTTAAGTGTCTGAGATCACATTTGAACTCAGGTCCTCCTGACTTCAGGGCTGGTGCTCTATCCACTGTACCACCTAGCTGCCCCACTACACCACCTAGCTGCCCCACTACGCCACCTAGCTGCCCCACTACGCTACGCTGTTATGTGCAAGATATGGAGGACAAAATACTTTATAACAGTCTTTTAGCCCAGTGCCTGACACAAAGAGCAAGCTCAAAAAGTTAATCCTTCCTTCCTTCGTCAAATTTATAAAAATATAAGTCATTCCCCACTTGCTAAATGATCAAAGAATATGAACAGGCAGTTTTCAGAAAAAAGAAATCAAAGCTATATTCATATGAAAATATGCTCTAAATCACTACTGGTGAGAGAAACAACTCAGCTATCATCTCACACTATCAAGAATGGGTAATATGACCAAAAAAAAAAGAAAAATATTGGACATTGGAGGGGATGTGGGACACTAATACATTACTGGTGGAGTTGTGAACTGATCCAACCATTCTGGAGAACAATCTGGAACTATGTCCAAAGGGCTACAAAACTATACTAAAACTGTGATCCAGAATACTAGTAATAGACCTACATTGCAATGACATCCCCCCACCAAAAAAAGGGAAAAGAACCTTTTTGTACCAAAAAAAAAATTTTAGTCATTTTATCTTTTTGGTTAACAATTGGAAATCAAAGGAATGTCCATCAACTGGGGAATGGCTAAACAAGCTGTGGCTTGTTGATCATAATGGAATATTATTAGGGTCTTAAGAAATGACAAGCAGGATGATTTCAGAAAGACCTGAATTTACATGAACTGATGCACACTGAAGCAAACAGAAGTAGGAGAATGTTGAATCCTGTAACAGCAATACTGTTCTAGGAAGAACTGTGAAGGACTTAGCTATTTTCAGCAATACAATGATCCAAGATAATCCCAAAGGACCAATGATGAAGCATCCTATCAATCTCCAGAGAAAGAACTGATAGATTGAAGACAGACTGAAGCATGCTATTTTTCACTTTTTCTTTCATTCAAGTCTTCTTGTCCAAAATATGGACAAAATATGGAAATGTTTTGCATAACTGCACATGTATAACCTATATCTGATTGCTTATTGTCTTAGAATTCAGAACTCAAGACTTTAAATAAAAATGTTAAAATTTGAGGGGTGGGGGAAGATAGGGGCATTCCATGCTCTTTTAATTTTCTTATGGTATCACCCTTTATGTGTAAGTCATGTACCCATTTTGACTTTATCTTGGCATATGATGTGAGATGTTGGGCTGTACATAATTTCTGCCATATTGTTTTCCAGCAATTTTTGTCAACTAATGAGTTTTTGTTTCAAAAATTTGGATTTTGGGGTTTTCTGTATACTAGACTAATATAGTGATTTTGTCTAATGTAATAATGTAATAATGAAATAGGAAGCAGACCTTTGATTTCTGCAATATTCTATGAGGAAACTCTTTTCTAACAATGTTAATTTATACTATACCTTATAATTTAAGAAAGTTGTCTCAAGAACTGGAAGAATAATTGTCTGAGCCACTGTCACATGGTCATCTTGTGTCAAAAGTGGGTCTTAAATCTAGCACTTCATGACTCCAAAGCCAACAATCCATCATGCTGCCTTCCTACTAATACAAGATAGCATGTAAAAATGCCCTAAGTGAAATCATTTTACAGGCTGAAGAACTGGAAGGGGCTTAGAAGCAATCTAGTCCAAATGCCCCCTGAGGCCCAAAGAAATGAGATCATTTGCCCAAGGTCACTCAGGTAGTAAGCAAAATTGAGCCCAGGCTCTTTAAACTCCAAATTCAGCTGGACTTACTCTTTCCTCCTTCCTCTGAAATACTGGTCACATTTCCCAAGTTCCCAGATTCTAGTTTTTCCCCCCAGAGGTCCCTGCTATTAATTTATGGTAATTTGGAAAAGATTGGGGATGTAGTTGGGGGAGAACCTGGTTCTATAACTGTACAGAGATTTCTCTGATTGCCTTGAGGAGGCTCTATATAAAGAAGGAAATAAAAATGGCAATCTTGTCATATGCAAGGAAATTAGAAAATGGAGCCTACAGCATAATCTTTTATAAGAATTAGAGAGCGTTTTAACATGTAATTGGGAGGAGATAAAATATTTGAAAACAAGTAGAGGAAGGGAAGAAAAGAAAAGGTGGGGGAAGATTTTTAAAAGTGTTTGAAGCTTAGGCTAGAACTATGCCACAATAATGTCAAAGACAGAGGGAATGATCCCTTATATACAAAAATATGCATGATTATAGTAACATGATTAAGAGGAAACTTGCCATTTGTTGATTGGAGAATGGCTAACTAAATTATGTTATATGAATTGATGGAATATTGTAATGCCACAAAAAATGGCAAACATGAAGATTTTAGAGAAATTTGAGACACTTTAGATGAATGAATGGATGGATGGAGAGGAAAACAAGTAGAACCAGAAGAACAATTTCTATCATGATCCTGACAATGCAAAAGGAAAATAACAGAGAAAGATGTCAGAAATCTAGCCAATTCATTGTTTAAGGGCAACTTCAGGGGAACAGTGATAAAGCCTGGCTCCCAATTCTTGGCAGACATGGTGTGGATTCTTGTGCAGAATGAGGCACCTATTTTCAGATTTGTTTGGCTTGCCTGTACTTCTTACAGGGAAGAGATCCACTGGGGGAAAAGGCAGTTATTTGGGAAGTAACAATGGTGTAAAAAAGAAGAAAAAAGAAAAGAACGTCAATAAAACATTTAAAAAAGAAAAAAGGAATGGATAAAAGCTAGAAAATAGCAATCCACGGGCTAGTTCATCACTCAAGGACCAGTAGTGGGGTGCCAGCAGGAGCCAAAGACGAGACTGTATATGAAAGGACTTTTTTACACCACCTGAATATACAGAGAATGAGTGCTGCCAGCAGTGTCATCTTTCAACACAAAGGGCAGCAATCTGTACTTAGAGGTCCTATAAAAATTAGTCAAAAACCAGATAAAAGGGGCAAGTGTCTGCTGCCTCCTAAGCAAGTCACCACTTGAACTCTTCCCTGACTGGCTCATCTACCTGAGGGACTTTAGCTTTCGGCATTTCCGGACTGATAACATTCAAGCAAGAACAAAATTTTCTAGACCTGTTCAGGTTAAAAGCCAGGAGACTGGCTGGCAGACAGGAGTGAGAGGGAGACATTAGCCAATGTTGATGCAGTTAGAGTGCAGTAAAGATAAACTGCATTGAATTGGGTAGATGCTGCCCTCCACCTGTACTAATGAGTAACAGCTTGTAAAATGCAGTCACTAACTCACCTTGCTAATCACTTTTCAAGGAGTGATTTGGAGAAACTGAAGCTAATATAGGGACATTTATTCACTTAGTGGAAAACTTATCCAATGCTTATTCTGCAGGCACACTTTGGAGATATTGCATGTTCAGTTCCAGATCACTGCAATAAATCCAATATTGCAATTTGTTGGTTTCCCAATGCATATAAAAGTTATGTTAAGTGTATAGTAGTTTTATGTCTAAAAAACATACATACATATTTTATTACTAAAAATGCTAATCATCACCTGAGCTTTGACGTTGATGCCTGCTGATTGATCAAGTTGCTAAAGGTTGGGGAGGCTGAGATAATTTCTTAAAATAGAACAACAATGAAGTCTGCTGCATTAACTGACTCTTCCTTTCACTTAAAACACTGAAGAGGCTATTGTAGAATTATTCATTTGTTGCTAAGTGAAATAAGCAGAACCAGGAGATCAATGTGCACAGCAATATCAATATTATAGGACAATCAATTCTGATGAACGTGACTCTTTCCAACAATGAGATAATTGATACCAGTTCCAATGATGTGATGAAGAGAGTCATCTACCCCCAGAGAAAGGATTATGGGAACTAAGTGTGGATCACAAAATAACATTCTCACTCTTTTTGTTGTTATTCACTTGATTTTGTTTTTTTACTCATTTACTTTCCCTTTTGATCTGATTTTTCTTGTGCAAGAGAATTGTATAAATATGTTCACACATATTAGATTTAACATAAAAAAAGAATTATTAATTTGCCTAATTTTAATACTGTTTTGTCTCAGGGAATACAGAGGGCCAAGGAGAGAGAGATGGAGTGGAGCACTCAAAACACATTGCATTTATCAGTTAAGTTTGGTCTTGTATGGGAATGGTTTGTGGCACCCCAAAACAATTACAATAGCAAAAATCTTGGCAGCAAGTTTCTTTGATAAAGATCTCATTTCTTATTTCTAAAGTACATATAAAATGGAGTCAAATTCATAAGAAAAAGAGCCAGTTTCCATCTGAAAAAAGGTTTAAAAATATGAACAAAATTTTCAAAGGAAAAAAGCAGAGCTATTAATGACTATGAAAAAAATGTTCTTAGTTACTAATAATTTGAGAAATAAAAATGAAAACAACTGTGAGGTACCACCTCACATCCATCAGATTAATTAAGAAGACAAAAAAGAATAATGACAAATCCTGGAGGGACCAGGAAAAAATAGGTACATTAATGCACTGTTGGTAAAGCTTTAAAGTAGTCTTGATTATTCTGGAAACCAATTTTGAATTATGCCCCAAAAAACTATTTAACTAAAAATACTCTTTCACAAAGTGAGCAATATTGCAGGTAGATCTATCCTTCAAAGACAGCAAAGAAAGACCCATATGAACAAAAATATTTATAGCAGCTTTTTTTTTTTGTGATAATGAATTGAAAATTGAGGAAATATTCATCAATTGGGGAATGGGCACACACATTATTACATACGCATGCAATGGAATATTACTGTGCTATAAAAACTGAGGAAAAAAGTGGGTTTTATAAAGTCTGGGAAGACTTGTATGAACTGATAAAAATGTAAGTCACAACCCAGAATAAAAATAATGGCAGTAGTATGAAATTTGACTTAGTAAGTGCTCAACATAACACAAACCACATTTCCAAAGGACACTCAAGATGAAACTATCCACCTCTAGAAAGAGAGCAGATGAACTCAGAATATAATTTAAATCCTATTTCTTTTTATTTCTTTTTAAATTTTTGGGAATATGACTAATGTGGAAATTTGTTTTGCATGACTATACAAATTTGTAATGGATTTTGTCTACTCAATGGATAGGGAAGAATGTAGAGGGCAGAGAGTGTTCGGAACTGAAAATAAAATTGAATATATATATGTATGTAAAACACACATATATACATATACATATGTGTATGTGTGTGTGTGTGTGTGTGTATATATATTAAATGCATGAGTTAGTTATCAATAGCCAGGTATGCAGAGCAGGAACTACCCTGGGAACTTCCATGACTATAAACCACTGGAGACTGAAAGCACAAGAGGGCACATTAACAGCTTGAGTTCCTCTGCACTAGACACTGGAATTATGTTTGTAAGAAAATGAATATCAGGATGAAATGTGCCCCTAAAAATTGACTCTTCTCTAACCACAGAACACAAGTGATAATTTTTCTTGAACGTATCTTTTCCCTTTTTCATTTCTTTTTCCTTTCAGGAAAATGAAAGTACTGCTGTTTCCTGAAAATTACCTACAATAGCTTATTGACCTGCTTATTTAAGCATGTAATAAGGTAGCTACTATGATGCACATGGTTTAACTGTTGCAAAGCTAGACTGTATGTGTCATTGGGCAACTTTGGCAGAGAGAGACAACAGGACAGTGTCTAGAAGAGAAAGAGATTTTACAACTCTGGCATATTTTACCATGCAACTTCCTGATTGGGGGCTCAGAGCTATACAAAGAGAATTACTGATTTGGAGTTTCACAACTTTCAAGAGCACAGAAAGATGTTTCTAGGACTTTTCTCTCTAATAACTGGGTCAACAAGTTCTGGCTGTGACTGTTGCCATTTTGTTGTTGCTGTTAGTTTGTTTCCCATCTGGCTGTTCTCTTAGACTTAATCTTCTTCAGAAAATTATCATTTTGGCTAGTTATTTTAAATGGAATTTTTCTTTCTATCTCTCGCTGCTGAGCTTTGTCAGTGATATATAGAAATGCTGATAATTTGTGTGACTTTATTTTATATCCTGCAACTTTTGCTAAAGCTGTTAATTGTTTCATGTAGTTTTTGGATGATTCTGTAGGACTTTCTAAGTATATAATCATATCATCTACAAAGAGTGATCGTTTTATTTCCACATTGACTATTCTAATACCTTTAATTTCTTTCATTTTCTTTTTGCTAAAGCCAACATTTATTTATTTTTAATTAAAGCTTTTTCTTTGCAAAACATATGCATGGGTAATTTTTCAACATTGACCCTTGCAAAGCTTTCTGTTACAAATTTTTCTCTCCTTCCCCCATCCACTTCCCTAGATGGCAGGAAGTCTAATACATGTTAAGTATGTTAAAATACTTGACAAATCGAATATATGTATACTTATACAGTTATCTTGCTGTACAAGAAAAATCGGATCTACAAGAAATGTAGATTTCTTGAGAAGGAAAATAAAATGCAAGCAAATATCAACAGAAAGTGTTAAAATGCTATGTTGTGGTCCATACTCAATTCCCACAGGGCTCTCCCTGGATGTATATGGCTTTCTTCATCACTGAACAATTGGAACTGGTTTGAAACATCTCGTTGTTGAAGAGAGCCATGTCCATCAGAACTGATCATCATACAGTCTTGTTGTTACTGTGTATAATGACCTCCTGGTTCTGCTCACTTCACTCAGCATCAGTTCATGCAAGTCTCTCCAGGCCTCTCTGAAATCCTCCTGCTGGTCATTTCTTACAGAACAATACTCCATAATATTCATATACCATAATTTATTCAGCCACTCTCCAATTGATGGGCATCCCTTCAGTTTCCAGTTTCTAGCCACTACACAAAGGGCTGCCACAAACATTCTTGCACATGTGGGGCCCTTTCCTTCCTTTATGATCTCTTTGGGATATAAGCCCAATAGAAACACTGCTAGGTCAAAGGGTATGCACAGTTTGATAATTTTTTGAGCATAGCTCCAAATTGCTCTCCAGAATGGCTGGATCCGTTCACAGCTCCATCAACA
Source organism: Myrmecobius fasciatus (assembly GCA_023553655.1). Classification (NCBI taxonomy): domain Eukaryota; kingdom Metazoa; phylum Chordata; class Mammalia; order Dasyuromorphia; family Myrmecobiidae; genus Myrmecobius; species Myrmecobius fasciatus. Next base: position 285,165 of record JAJPUD010002690.1, on the reverse strand, counting down.
ATGCATCAGTGTCCCAGTTTTCCCAGATCCCCTCCAACATTCGTCATTATCTTTTCCTGTCATCTTAGCCAATCTGACAGGTGTGTAGTGGTACCTCAGAGTTGTCTTAATTTGCATTTCTCTGATCAATAGTGATTTGGAGCACCTTTTCATATGACTAGAGATAGTTTTAATTTCATCCTCTGAAAATTGTCTGTTCATAACCTTTGAACATTTATCGAATGGAGAGTGTCTTGAATTCTTATAAACTTTTTAACTTAATATAGTCAAAATTACCTCTCTGATGTTCAGTTAAGAGTTCCAGTTCTTCTTTGGACACAAATTCCTTCCTTCTCCACAGATCTGAGAGATAAACTATCCTATGTTCCTCTAATTTGCTTAGAATATCCCTCTTTATGTCTAAATCATGAACCCATTTAGATCTTATCTTGGTGTGCAGTGTTAGATGTGGGTCAAGCCCTAATTTCTTCCACACTAGTTTCCAATTTTCCCAGCAGTTTTTGTCAAATAGTGAGTACTTATCCCAGAAGCTGGGGTCTTTGGGTTTATCAAAGACTAAACTGCTATAGTTATTGCCTAGTTTGTCTTGTGATTCTATCCTATGCCACTGATCGACTGCTCTATTTCTTAGCCAGTACCAAATGGTTTTGATGACTGCTGCTTTATAATATAGTTTTAGATCTGGTACAGCAAGGCCACCTTCATCAGCCTTTTTTTTTTTCATTAATTCCCTTGAAATTCTTGACCTTTTGTTCTTCCAAATGAACTTTGCTACTATTTTTTCTAGATCTGTAAGATAATTTCTTGGGAGTTTGATTGGTATGGCACTAAATAAGTAGATTAGTTTGGGTAGTATTGTCACTTTTATTATATTCATTCGGCCTACCCATGAGCACTTGATGTTTTTCCAACTGATTAGGTCTGACTTTATTTGTGTGGAAAGTGTTTTGTAGTTTAGTTCATATAGTTTCTGACTTTTCCTTGGCAGATAGATTCCCAAATATTTTATCCTATCAACAGTTATTTTGAATGGAATTTCTTTTTGTATCTCTTGCTGTTGAACTTTTTTGGTAAAATATAAAAATGCTGATGATGTATGTGGATTTATTTTGTATCCTGCAGCTCTGTAAAGCCAACATTTATAGTATTATATTGAATAATAGTGATGATAATGAGCATCCTTGTTTCACTCCTGATCTTACTGATCTCCATTACAAATAACGCCTGCTGGTGGTTTTAGATAGATACTGCTTATTATTTTAAGGAAAATTTCCTTTATTCCTATGTTTTCTTTTTAATAGGAATGGAAGCTATATTTTCTCAAAATCTTTTTCTGTATCTATTGAGATTATCATATGATTTCTGTTAAGTTTTGTTATTGATATGATCAGTTATGGCAATAGTTTTCCTGAATCAGTCCTGCATTCCTGGCATAAATTCTACTTTGTGATAGCATATTATGTTGCTGATAAATTGTACTCTTTTTGCTAATATTTTATTAAAAACTTTTTTTTACATCAATATTCATTAAGGAGATTGATTTGTAATTTTCCTTCAGTTCTGGCTCTTTCTGGTTTAGGTATCAGTACTATATTTATGTTCTCCACACATAAAACCCAGAATACTCAAGTAAATATGTTTAGTCTTCTGTTCTCTATAAACAAATTTAAAAAAACTTTAATGTACCCATGTACTTTTAAGTTTAATCTGCCTTATTAACATTATCTCCATCACTTCCTTAAATGTAGATTATGAACAAAACAACAGACCAAGCCCTGATTGTAGAATTGGCTGATTCCCAGTGAGTAAATGCTCACACTGAAATCAGAACAATTGGTTCTCACAAGCCAGGTTGAGCTAGCTATATCACATTCTTGTATATAATCCACAGTTCTTCCAAATATCTCATCCTATCTTCTAACTAAAAAATATTTCATGATGATTTATCTATTAGCAATGTGTAAGGAAAGAAACAATATATGAAACAGCACCAAAATATAATCTTACATGTGACTATTCATTTGGTTGCACTTTCCAGCCTGAAGAAATCCTGAGTCTTTATAAACTAATTTATGTATGGATCAACACATTGCAGCGAGGACTGAGGTAAAAGGTGGGAGTATCTGACAGTTGCACAGCAATAATACCCATTAATTTGGGAGAGGATATTAAGAAATCAACAGTGCATAGGAGTTCATTAACACTAATGCTAAATTATATTTAGTTCAACCTATTACTCCTAATGTTCCCAAGAAGTAAAATTGTACAGATGTCTGATACATGTCTTTAATACCCAATAGCTCTAGCTGTGAATATTCTTGATTCATAGAACCAAAAGCTCAATCAAGTACAATAACAGAATGTGAAAAGTTAATAATTTAGAGACAAGTAATATTATTTAATTGATAAGGGCAACATCAATCTTTTCACAGTTTGAAAGTTTAGCACTTCAGGCATTCACATTTTTAACTGATAATAGAAATATAACAAACACAAAGCATTCAGGGGTCTTACAAAGAAGAAATGGAATAAAAATAGTACATTTTGCTGATTAAAAAATTTTAATGCTAAAGAAGCTGAACAGCCTCCTTCAGTAATAAATGACAACTGTTTAAATGTTTAAATGTAAACTCATTGTGCTAAGAGAAATAAGTCCTGACACTTACTTTTTGAGAAGCAGAAAAGACTGAATTCCCTTCCTCAAATTCAATTAATGTTTGCTTTAAAAACTACAGTTCTTCAGGCAGTTTTATAAAGAAACATCAGCAAAAGGAAATGTCCTTCCAATGGTTACATTTCTGGAAGATGAAGCAGATTTAAAGAAAATATGCATTGTTCACAAGATAATTAACTGTTTATTTCTTTGGTACAAAGAAAAAAATTAAAGTGTTCTTAAAAAAAAAAAATCTTAGCCCACCTACTTATTAACATAATGAGAATATACAAAATAATTGCAGCTTAGATTATGAATCTAAATTAGATTCCTGTTCTTCCACTGCATCCACCAGATCGGCAGATTCATTGCCAACACTTTCTTGGTTATCTGCAGACTGAATTAATTCTTCCTGCTCACCGGGCACATGATGGGATGAAGATTCCTCCTCTTCTTCCTCCTCCTCCTCCTCATCTTCCTCTTCTGCCTCCCCATCATCTTCTACATCCATTTCAAATACTCTAACATGACGAAGATTTGAGCTTAACTAAAGAAATATAAAAGGATTTAGTTTTAAAGATATTTAAAACATTAAAAATTTTAAATTAATATCAGCCCAATAAATATAATTTTTTAGTAATTGTAAAATAGAAGCAGAAACTGAAACTTTCTTAGAAAAGTGGAGTTCTTTTAAAGGGAAATAACTCATTTATCTCAATTTATGCTAAAATTACTAAATTTAGGCCTCTGATATATAAAAGGAATATGTGGATTATAAAGATGTAGAGTATTTGGTTTTAACTTAGTACTCCCTGAACACAAAACTGAACAGCTAAGGGTCCAAAGTATTCAAGTAATATGCCATAACCAATTTTACAAGTCCTATTAATATACAAATACTTACTACACAAGAGACTTTCCGAAAACCATTCACAGCAACATATTGTGCTTTCATATTCTCCAGTATTCTCCACTGATTCTCCAGGAAGACAGTATGTGTAGGTATAAGATCACTCTGTTCATCAAGCCTACACAGAGTAAAACCATAAAAAGTAGAATTATTTTTGCCCTCATTTTTTGTGCCTTCAACTTCTATCCAAGTTCACCTAGGAAGCTTCTCTTGGAAAAGTAAGAAAAAAAATCCTATTTAGGATCACAAACTTATAGATTTAGAGATGGAAAAGATTTCAAAATTCATCTAGTTCATACTCTGATTTTACAGAGCAGGAAACTGAGGCCAGGGAGGCTAAGGCCTTGCCCAGGATCTTATAATCAGTGAGATCAGAGAGAAGATTCAATTTTGGGTCTCTGGCCTGGCTAAGCAAAAGCTACCCTGGGAAATCATCTTTGATTAAACAAACAGGAAGACCTTTGTAATCTCTCTAAGTATTTTTTCTTTGTTCCACTATTCTCTATTTCCATTTTTCCTAGTTTTAGTCTTCATAATGCTGCAATTTTAAACAGTTAAATGCCTGTTTTTTTTTAACTTAGCTAACCAAGTATTGCTTTGATTCCCTTTGAAAATAGGTTAACAAACTTTAAGAGAGAAGGAAATATCAGGTTCCTTAAGTCTCAGTTATATAAGACTTTTCCTTTAAAGGTGGGAATATATGATTCTTATGGCATTTAGCGGGGATGGATCTTGACTTGCATCATCACAGTAAGTAGTAGAGTAGAAAGTGGGAGTTACCCCAATTCTACCGTGTATTTGGTATCCCATTTTGAAAGAAAACCTCTTTGTTCCAAAAGATAAAAATTTTTATCTATACATATACATATACATATATGTGTGTGTGTGTGTGTGTGTATAAAACCAGCCTTCCATTACATCCATATTAATGCTGTTCCAGGGCTCTCCTGGGATGTAGATTTGAGGAGATCATTTCATTCCACCCAAGTACATCTCACTTTATTCTAACAACAGAAGGTAGAAGAACAGAGGGGAATTCCCCGCTTTTCAGATACCCAATATGATACTCTTACAAATCATACCCTGAATAACTGACTCTATATTCTACATTTTTAAAATTACATTTAATTATTAGCTGAGAGAAGTAACTACCAACATCCCTCTACCTTTTAGTGTTTGTCCCGCTGAATTCCTTCTCTGAAGCATCTTCCTTAGTATATACCAAAGACAATGGAAACTGAGCTAAGACTCTCTCTTTGCCTTCTTGTTCTTCATTCTCCTTCAGAACAACTGTTATCGTTTCATCATCATAAAAATGTGCATCAAGACAGCTGTAGGAGCTGGAGTGAAATGGAATTTATTATATTTAGAGATCATTCATTAAACAGGTCAGGGGAGAAAAAAAAGATCAAGTCATATCTTATTTAAGAATATATTTCAAGATTCATTATATTTGATGCATTCTATTTTCTTCTAAATTCCCATTGACCTGCTGTTCTGTTATTTATGACAGACAGATCGAACTAGATTTTTGATTACACATTCATGAAACCAAGAGTACAGAAACAAATTAGTTTATGGTCAGAGCCTGCTTGAGATCAATGATCAGATTTAAGCTCTTACTCTACTTAATCACCTCCTCTGCTAAAAGTCCCAGAGGACTCAGTGTTAAGTATTCCTTTATGGTAAACTGAGCTGAGTGGCACCAAGGTGATTCTTAGGTTTAAAGAAAATTCAATTTCACTCAAACTGCTGGACAGGGAGATAAAAGTGAGATTTCATGTAGAAAAAAAACCATAAATCAAAAGGTTTTGCATCTTTTTCTAAGGATGGTTGAGAGAATTTTTTAAAAAAATATTCCATATTTAGTTTTTCTACATTTTATTATCTGACTCAGGAAGATGAGTTATTTTCCATTTAAATTATGTACATTTGGAAAAGCAGAATAATGGGAGATATCTACAGTATATCTTGAAATGGAAACACAGTTAATCTGGTATAGCCAGAATCAGAACTTTCAAAATCCATACCGTCTCTTAAATGGCAGAACTACCACCTTGACCCAAAATTTAAGTGTTCTAATTACCACACACCTTTTCAAATATATTGAGAGGCAGTATGGACAATATAGATGGACAACCAGCTTCAGAGTTTGGAAGATTAAAGTCAGAGCCTGGCCAATTCCCTAAGATTAAGTTAAAAAAAAAGACATGAACCTGCATTGCTAGAATTGTCTCCATCAGGAAGTTTCTTACATCAATGAAATCAGAGCTCTGGTCTCTATCCTTATCTTTATGAAACACATTATTGTCCCATAATTAACTCAAGCAGAGATTAAATTATTTTTCATGTATCAAAAAAATGTAAAGAACTTTTTTTTTCCACCATAGCATATACTAGCAACATTATCATGACTGAGGTCCTTAAATTCCAATTTACTTAACTGAGATATAGGTAAAATACTGGTATTCAAGAGCAAAATACACCCCAAGTACACTACAGTACTACTAATTGTGTGCTCTCTAGACAGAGCTCAAAATATACCTATTTTCGAAGCTTTCATTTGTTGTATTCAAGAAATTTCCAAATTCAACAGCAAGTAGTCCATTATTGACAGACCTTGGAGAAAGGAAGAAAAAAGACAGAAAACACTGTGGGTCAATCAGGATAATTCAATAATTTTCAAGGACCTGATTGGAAGATTCAGTACATTACTTACATTATACAATCTACCCTAAAGAAATATAAATTTAGCTCTCCTGAAGAAAACATATTAGTTGGATTAAAGCATCAGAAAAATTAGAAACTATCATTAATATTTTATAAATTCTAAGAATATTATGTCACTAGTGAATTAAGAAGGATATACAGCAATCTTCTTTTCTTTTTTCCCTTTTCTTATCAGGTTTATTTTAACTTGATGAGATTTCCTTAGAACTCAGGCATAAATCCTCCATTTTTCAAAGGAACTGACAGTACCTGGTATCACTGCTTTTTGAGCTCAATAATTGGTCTCAGCACAACCAAAGAAGCCATTATCAGTGTGAGAGCAGAGTGTAAGGCTTCTTTGCTTACAAGTCTGAAAGCTTACGTGGCTCATACTGTAGCAAAAAGAGAACTAGATATCCTAAGGACACCTCAGCTCTGTCCACTAACTGGTTTGTGATGACGGCCAAGTCACTTCACCCATTCAAGAACTGAACTCTCAGTCCTCTCCTAAATGAAATGAAGGCCTTTGATTCAATGATTACAGAATCTAAGCTCTCTCCTTGAGGGAACAAGTAACCAAACTCTGTTGCTCATGGAGTTCAGAGAAAAAAAAAAAAAGTAACACATTCATTGATCTGGGGCTTGTTTTGTTTCTTCTTACTACAGGAGAGGCTATGCTTCACAGATGGATCCCAAGCACTTTTCAATTAAAAAAAAAAAAAATCACAGAACTGGAGACTATCTAGTCTAGACCTTTCCTTTTATAGATGAGAAAACTGAGACTTAAAGAGACAAAATAAGTTATTCAAGGCGATGCAGTTAATTAGTAGCGAAATCTATATTCAATTAAGACTATAAAGGGGCAAGGAGAAAAACTTGTCTGCATAAGGAATGAGTCATTGTTCTTTCATTTTAATGTAATACTAACCTTGAGATGTCAGTGTGTCTCCTCAAGATGTAGATTCTAGAAGATGAATTACCTGACATAGTAAAGAGTACATAATGTAGGTTTGAAGATTTGTCATTCCAGCTGAAAAAAAAAAAAAAAAAGGAAAAGTTAAATAAATTTAAATCTGGGATTCGGTAACTTTTGCTCTGAAAAGCTATCAAAGACGAAACAGACAAAGACTCACAGGAAGGGCAATTGGAACAATCGAGGAGTAGCATCCTCGCTGAAAGAAAAGAAAAAAACAAGTCAACAAATAATAAATTTGCTACATTATTACACAGTAATTCATAGAGAAAAGTACCTTCGAGTAGCTTTGTATAAGGGAATACAGACAGCTTGATTCACCGATTTTCCAATAACATTCTATAAAAATGAAAATATTTTAAAATTGAATAGAACATGTTTCTTGAGATATGCAGAAGTGTTCTATGAAAAACAAATTAAACAGCAAAAAGTGACTAATGCTTACAATCCAGTTGCTGTATAAAATTATCTGATAATAAGAGTACTAAGTACTTTACAAAGTACTTGCTTCATAATACTTTTATGAAGTCTGAAAAATAAAGTATCGGCTATAATTATCACCAGAACTTCTTTAACTTTTCACTTAATCTTCCAGTTTTCAATCTCTCCCTTCTCTAATGCAGCACAGTCTTACTCCCTTGTTCTAAAGTTGACAAGTTTCCTATTGTCGACTCAAAAGAATATCAACTTCCAGGATGGCCATTTAAGGACTATTACTACAACATGGCCAAACCTACCTTTCTGACTATGCTTTAGACCATTTCAGTCCAAGCAGGTTCTACACTATTTATTAATTTGTGGCACCCAGCCTACAAAAGCATTTGTATGGGGTCCCCTTCATTTCAGCTGCATCTTACTCCCTCCATGAAGCTTTCTTGATACTTGTCATCTTAAAGTGATTTGTTCCTTCTTCAATAGTTGTAGAAACTCTCCTAAGCACTTAAATTATATTCTAACTTGTTATAGTGAGTCCATTTATAGACATATCTTTTCTTTTTGGAAACTCTGATATCAAAATTTCCAAAGATTCAGTTGTCTTTTTTCTTTCTCCAGTCCTTAGCCTGAGCCCAAGGTGCTTAAAAGATATTTACTGACTAGGAGGGAGGCTCACAGAACGTGGCTTCTCTGTCCATTGCCACAGAGCTAACAAGAGCAGCCCTGAATCTTCTGACTCCAAATCTAGCCATTTTCCCAGTAAACATCATTAACCCACTGTTTCTCCAGACCACACCTCTTCTCTAGTAACTTTAAGGAATGTAGCAGAAGAGCAAAAGACATGGAAGAAAACTGCCCCTTCTAAGCTTCCCTTGTCCATTAGCCAACCCTTTAAACAAAAACTAATACTTGAGGGGTAATCTCTTTATGCTATTATCATTCATGATTACTTTATTCAGTAAGTAAAATACTCCCAATGCTTTTAAGGTTACTCCTTACTTTTTCTATCCATTTTTTTTTTTAATGACCACAATAATAATTAGTCCTTGACATAAGTAAGATATATAGATTATCACACTCCTGAACTATCCTTCCTCACACTTGTCAAAAGAATATTTCTAACACATAGGTCAATTTCCTCGCTTAAGAATCATAAGTGACTCAAATAAATTTAAAACTCTTTCTGAAATTCAAAGTCTTTCATGATCTGGTTCCAATCTATTTTGAATTTTATTTGAAACTTACTGCTGGTTTTTGTAAACAACGATCGATAATGCTCTCCATCTGTCTTTTCACAAAATGCAATGACTTTTCAGGATAATAGGGAAACAGCAAAGGACTTTCTGTAAATAAGAAATTATGATTTAATATACAAAAAGATTGAAAAATTTAAGTATTCTATTAACTATTTAGTTGGCACAACCAACAGCCTACTATCATTACAGAATTCAATTTAGGCATTTCAATACATCTCACACAGACTAATTCTATTCAGTCAAAAAGTATTTAATTGCTTATTCAGTACATTTGATTGAGCATATTTTAAAAAGAATTCCATATATACTGGCCAAATTTGTTTTTAAGTTTTGTCAGGAGGGCATCTATAAGCTGGAAAACTCAACTATGCAGAACACTACATTAACATACAAAAAACTACTAAGTGCTATGATACACAAAGACAGGGACTGGCTCTGATTTCACTGAAAGAGAACTGCCATATGAAGAAATACTCTCTCCCAAAATAGACATCTTCTCTGCACTTTGGTTAGAGAAGTGCCCGAAGCATTGAGAAAGAGAAGTCACTGCCCAAACTCTCAGCTAGTTTTCTCAGAGGAGCACTCTTATCTAGTAGGCCATACTACCTCTCAACACATGTATAATCAATCACTGCCCTTTTCAAAAGTCTTACATTAAGAAAAAAATTGTGACATCTTGTAATTTAAAAAGTTACACATCTAGATACATCCTGCTATTTCTCCCAACCCACTAGACTAGTGAGGGCAGGGATTTTATCATTAATTGTGTTTAATATTTCCTGTGGTATCTTGAATGTTTACTGAATGGGAAAGAACTCTAGATTTACTCCAAGGAATGCCAGTTTGTGTGGAGGATAAAAAAGCAGTCAAGCAGCATTCTTCTACTATAACACTAGGAACTTAGGGAATAAACAATCAATCATGTGCAGAAAATACAGCTCCCTTAGCTCACAGCAGCCCCTCATCTTAGCTCTCCCCTCTCACTCTTAGCCAAACTCCTAGAAAAAGCTGCAGCTTCTCCCTGCCTCCACTTCCTTTGCTCTCACATCTCAACCCTTTGCATCTGGCCTCTGATCTCATCACTCACTGCAGCCACTCTGTCCATGCCGATGAGTTCTGACGGCCTTTTCTCAGTCTGTTACACTTCACACTCTTACCCCCTTTCCTCCCACAAAAATCTTTCCTCTCTGTGCTTTCATGCTGCTGCTCTAGAGGATTCTCCTGTCCAATAGCTTCCAGGTGACCTTTACCAGCTCAGTGTCCTTTGCCGCATCCCCATTCATACTATGCCCTGCAGAGGTAGGTCGGCCTTGGGTCCCTTTCTCTTCTCCCTCTATACTACTTGGTGAAATCCCATGGATTTAATGACCACCTCCATGTTGAGATTTCCCGGTCTACGTATCTCATCCCTCTGCTAACCTCTAATCTTGTCTCTCTCAATTTCTTCCAAACATCTCAAACTGAATGTCCCATAGCTTTTTTAAACGAACCCAAAAGAGAACTCATTATTTTTCCCCCTAAACCTTCCCCTCCTCCTCCTCTCCCTATTACAGAGCAGGGCAATGCATTCTCCCAGGTCTCTCAGGCTTACAACCTAGGAGTCCCTCTCAAGCCCTCACTACCTCTCAGCCACCATAGTCAATGTGTGGCTGGTTGATTTTCCCTTTGCAACAACTCCCCCCCATATGTCCCCTTCTCGCCTTCTCTTACACTGCTGCTACTCTAGTGCAGACCCTCAGGCCTGGATTGCCACAACAGCTGCCAAACAAGTCTCCTTGCCTCCATCCTCTCCCCATCCCCTTCTCCATTAAACCACCAAAGTGATTTGCCTGAAGTGCAGTTCCAAGCATGTTATGTAGCTCCTTCTCCAGTAAATGCCAGGATCAAATACAAAATCCTCTAGCATACAAAGCCCTTCACAAACCAGCCCCTCCCCCTCCCTTTCTTGCCACCTACCTACCACCAACAGTCTTCTCTACACCTCCAGGCCATCCAACAACACTGATGCCAAAGACATTTTCCTTAAGCACAAATGTGACCATCGACTTCCCTCCTCCATGTCAGTGGCTTCCCAACACTTATGGGATCAAACGCCTCAGTTTACCTTTTAAAGCTCTTCACAAACTGGCCCTGAGCTCTCTCTTTTTCAAGTCTCACTGGATTTACTTCCCCTCCTATCAAGAGCCAGCCAAACTGGCTTCCTCTATCTTCCTACCATGGGCCATCACACCTGCTGCTTCCATGCCTTTGCACTGGCTAACTCCTCTGCCTCAATTCCACCTCAGAGTCTCTGTCTTCCTTTAAGATGGAGCTCCAGCAGTCATCTTCTTCATAGTTTTTGCTCATCTCCCTAATTATTAGTGTTTTCTCTCACAAACTACCTTATATTAAACTATTTTGTATATATTTGTATTTATTTAATTTCACACACAAGAATGTACATATATGTGTGTATATTGGGGGGGTGGACAAGTATGTATAAAAAGAAAAAACAACACATTTGCTGACACCCCTAATAGAATACAATAGCATATGTATTTTCTATTATAAAATATGAGTTACAAAATACAGCTCAAATCAGCTTATTTGAAGGTCAGATTGTGGTAAACTGGCATGACTATTCACTGATTTACCTAGTAATCAAATGGACCTGTGATGTCAGTTTTCTTTCATTCTTTGTATTTGTATCCCCTGGGCCTGGCAAGGTGTATAGAACATAAGAGGCCTTTAATTATTGACTGACTGCATGGAGTTATGTGCAATTTAATAATGTGATCTAGACACAGATCTCTTATTTGATTCCTGCTTTCTCTGTTTCTTCATATAACTGAAATGAATACAAAAGCAGTTACTAGTTTCAAAGGAGTTTGGACAGGGCTATAAAAGACACTCATTAAATACTTGTTTTTTATTTAAGTGGACTTATATAGCTTTAAAATGTGACCAAAGCCTATTTATTATACTAACAGTATCATTACATACCTTTAAGGTGAATGCTATTCTGAAGAAAATCATACCACTGGTTTCCCTCAATATTAGGTGGTGACACAAGATCATCATCTTCATCTTTCAAATACTAGAAACAAATTATTTAGAACTTAAACTCAAGAAAACAAAAAATTGTGTCAAAGAATAGGAAGTGCTTCTATTTTGTTATTATATAGACAGCATCATTCATCTCACTTTGAGATTTAGTAGTGATTTATTGCCATTAACCATACAAAATCAGATGACCAACATAGCATATATAAAATTATTAAGTAAAAAGAAATTATTATAAACTATAGTCTCTGTAAAAAGAATTTAAATGCAAAATGCTGTTCTAGGAAATATATTTTAATCATGTTATTAGTTATGTAGTTGTTTTAACAATTGTTTACAAATGATCATTGACTATTGTGAAATCTAGCACACTGCTACCCCTCCATAACATATTCATTAAACTAATACTACCATAAAAATTTTTACAGATTGTTAGAAAAACAGCATGGTAACTAAGTTCAATAAAAACCTTTTACCTGACCAACTCTTTCTACATTGAAGTACTTTCCTTTTCGATTATAAAGCTCTGGAGCCTAGAGAAAACAAACATATTACATGATTCAATACATCAATCTCATTTACATAAAACAATATATCAGTCATGGTTTTGTAATAAAGCATGTGCATTTTCCTTATAGAACAGGAAACCAAATACAGCTCGAATCAGCACATTTAAAGGTCAGGTGTGTGATAAACAAGCATTCAATAGTCAAATGGATCTATGATGATGTCAATTTTCAGTTATTTTAAACTTGATACAGGCTTTCATTTTTATTTATTCACTTTGACACAGATGTATTAAGCTAGAATAAATACTACATATTTATAATTAAACAGGTCACTACTTTGGTTCTCAGAAGACAATATTCTAAACAATTCTGAGGGGCACCTAGATGGCACAGTGGATAGAGCACCTGCCCTTAAATCAGGAAGAACTTAATTTATTTATTTATTTTATTTTTATTTTTTTTATAAAGCTTTTTATTTACAAAACATATGAGTGACCTTTCAACATTGACCTTTGCAAAAAAAAAAAAAAAAAAA
>JAJPUD010002690.1:258510-272043 GCA_023553655.1 Myrmecobius fasciatus | reverse complement strand
TTATATGACAAATACAATACATGTATACATATCTATACAGTTATCTTACTGCACAAGAAACATCAGATCTAGAAAGAGAAGAAGAAAAAACAACCTAAGAAGGAAAACAAAATGCATGGAAATATTCACAGAAAGCGTTAAAATGCTGTGTTGTGGTTCACTCTCAGTTCCCACAGGCCTCTCTCTGGATGTATATGACTATCTTCATCGCAGCACAACTGGTTTGAATCACGTCATTGTTGAAGAGAACCATGTCCATCAAAATTGATCATCGTATAGTCTTGTTGCTGTGTATAATGTTCTCCTGGTTCTGCTGATTTCACTCAGCATCAGTTCATTCAAGTCTCTCCAATCCTCTCTGAAATCCTCCTGTTGGTCATTTCTTACAGAACAATAATATTCCATAACATTCATATACCATAATTTATTCAGCCATTTTCCAATTGATGGGCATCTTTTCAATTTCCAGTTTCTTGCCACTACAAAAAGGGCTGCCACAAACATTTTTGCACATGTGGGTCCCTTTCCCTCCTTTAAAATCTCTTTGGGATATAGGCCCAGTAGAAACACTGCTGGGTCAAAGGGTATGCACTGTTTGATAACTTTTTGAGCAGAGCTCCAAATTGCTCTCCAGAATGGTTGGATCCGTTCACAGTTCCACCAACAATGTATCAGTGTCCCAGTTTTCCCACATCCCCTCCAACAGTTATCATTATCATTTCCTGTCATTTTAGCCAATCTGACAGGTGTGTAGTGGTATCTCAGAGTTGTCTTAATTTGCATTTCTCTGATCAATAGTGACTTGGAGCACCTTTTCATGTGACCGGAAATAGTTTCAATTTCTTCGTCTGAAAATTGTCTGTTCATATCTTTTGACCATTTGTCAATTGGAGAAAGGAAGAACTTAATTTAAATCTGGCCTCAGACACTTAACACTTCCTAGCTGTCTTGTCCTGGGCAAGTCACTTAACCCCAACTGCCTCGGCAAAAAAAAAAAAAAATTCTGGTCCCTACCTCATTGAAATGCTCCGTAAGAAAATCAGCAACAAATGAGATATCTTTTTGAGTCATCTGCCAAAAAAACAAAACAAAACAAAACAAAAAAAACCACAATGTTGTCTTAAGAATAAAACATCTATACAAAAGGAAACTTCTTAAATAACAGAAATGTTAGAACAACAACAAAGCATCATTCATCATTCTGTCAATAAATGATAGAGAAATTTATATAAATTGTTTTTTTCAGAGCAAGCTCCAACATTTAAAGCTCATACAATTAATGAAAAGCCTAGTTATTTCTTGACTAAACCAAGTAAATAGTTTTTAAATTCCTTATATCCTTAAGAGTCTCCAAAGGGAGTTCTCAGGATTGAGAATGAGCCAGCTTTACTCCAGAGAGAACACAGAACTATTCTCTCCAGCATTACTGCTTTCCCAGGAGCCATCTTTCCCATCCTATTTTCAAAACCGCTTGACTCTGGTTTCATCTTTCATCTTTTGGAGGTCATGATACAATTGTAACTGAATCACCTTCTTTAATCCAACTGGGGTTCTCTAAAGCTAAAAGGTTCTCCGAAGTACAAGAAACAGAACAGAAAACTGGTAACCCATCTGGTGTAGAATAAGTATTTAATAAATGCTCATTGATTGAGTGATTACTCAGACTGAAAATAATTCTACAAATGATATACAGAGTGTAGAGCATTAGGAAGATTGATCTTATGCAATTAAGGCTGATTTAGTCCATCTGGCTCTAGGCTAGACAAGACCTAACCCATCTTAGTCACTATTTTTTAAGATACCAAGGGGAAGGACAGTCTGTCACAATTTGCTAAGCCATTTAACTGTTTCACAGTCCTCAGAATTAAAAGTAAAAATTTTCATCACCAGGAGCCAAAGTTGTATTGCATCAATTATTCAATCCCTATATCATCAAGAGAAGCTACAAAGGAAAATAGACTTCAAAAAGTTAAAATGAAGACCATAAATACACTTGTTCTGTGTATAGAGAGATCACTGATTCACCAGAGCAAAAGTCAAAATCATAACCAAATTAAAAGAATAAAGATAATAAGTCAAAAACATTCAAATATGCCTCAATAATGAAAAATTGAAAATTTTTATTATTTTATTTTTATAAAAAATTTATTTTTATTTTCTACTGAAGTCTAGGCAATTGCAACAACTTGGTCAAAGAATCAAAAAATTGCCTCAGCCAGCAAATATATTATCTCCTTTCTAAGCTGAAAAATATGATAGACAAAGGAAATACCATTTTAGAATATAAACCTATTTGAAAAATAAGTGGAAGATAGTATAAGATTATAGGCATATTCCCTGAAAAAGGAAGAAAAAAAGGTTGTAGAAGGGAAAATTGGTCTACAAAAAGTTTAGCATGAGCTCCACCCAAGACATACTGTCAAGAACTTTTACAGGCAAACAGGAAGAACACCAAGAAACATAAAAAGGTTTAGATTTGTCAGAACTATCATAACAACAGCAGAATGACATTTGGACTTGAACATAATAGCTTCCATTGTACTGCACCACTAAGCAGAAATGGCACAGAAGAAACCAAGCGGTTGAACTGGAGTCTGTACTGACTGTCTCACGGTCCAGATTTCACAAATTTAGAACCAAAGGATCTGGGAGGTCAGAGGACCTGGTTGGTTTCAATTCCAGCTTGCACATTTTCAATGCTTGCTCTCCCTTAAAGACAAATGGTGCTATGGTTAAAATCTAGGTTCTGATGTACTTTTCATTTAATGAAGAGAAACCAAGAGTCCCAATCTGCTATTTTGCAGATGAGAAAGATGAGACACCGAGAGGCCTGTGTGCCTAACATCACGCAGACAGCAAGTGGCTACAGTGGGATTCAGACTCGGATCCTCTCGCTCCCACTCTAACGCTCTTTTGCATAAGAGTGGGAGTGCCAAATGATTAGGAGGAACACAAACGGGCTTATTACCCAAAATAGGTGACCAAGAAGGCATCAAGAACTATTACCATCAGCTACTACTGCTACTACAATTACTATCATTATTTTTACTGACCAAATGTCTACTTTTCATTCATTTTTCCCTCCATGTAGATCTTAATATTAAAAGGGGATGGGGAAAGGAAAAACTTCTCATTTTTGTTTGATGTTCTAGAACATGAAAGCAGAAGACCCTGATGTAATCATCACTGCATGTCCTTTGGACGAGAGCATCTGCACACACCTTGCTATGCTCCTGAGAAAATCTTTAACTATCCAAAACAGGCCAATGTCCTTTGTCTACTTTTCATTTTTAATCTTTATGAGAATGTTCTACAAAAGGATGAAGAATACATTTGAAGAAAATGAGATGGGAACAGTCAAATTTTTACAAAATTTTTGACAGCAGACTATAGCTTCATTTATATAACTGACTAAAAATTACAGAAATTATAAGATGCCCCTGTTGGTTGATTATAAAAACAAATTCAGGAGAACAAAATGCAGATTTAAATATTCTCTTCCAATGAAGTGTATCCAATCCATATGTTAAGATGACACAAAATTCACTAAAAAACATTAAAAGAAACAACCTTATTTAGAGTTTCTCTGATTATCAATATCAAGTAAGGTACAAAACAAGGAGATGTATGCTCATCAAAAATATCCACCAATGTCACAGAGTATCCTTGAGTTCAAATGGCACAGAGAAATCAGGACATACTCCAAATGGCATTGTGCTGATCGCATTAATTCACAAACTTCTTCAACAGGAGCTACAACTACTCTAAAGAGATAAGCCTGACAATCCATAAAGAGAAAAACAAATGACTGAAAATGACTACTGACAAGATTATGGCAAGTCTGGAGAGGCAGCCCACTGATTATCCCAACAGTACTTGTCTCTTAGAGAAGTACTGCAGATAACCAGTGAACTGGGCACAGAAATGAAGGAAAAAAACTAAACTGGATCATATTTGGAAAACTGTGAAGTGCTAAGCAAAGAATGTGGCATATAATAGGTGCTTATAGATGTTTCCTAATAGAGTGTCTTCAAAGAGCTGAGACCGCTCCCTAAGACAATAAGCAATTTTTAAAAACACTCATGTTCTTCCAGGGATACTACATGGTTACGGCAGCAGAATTTTACAGTTTCTAAAGAATCATAACTGCTGGTGCCCCAAATGATAATAGAGACGTATGCAGGCTGTAGCATCTTGCCAATGATGACTTACATGCAAAAAGTAGTCTTAAAGATATCATTCAGGAAACGTATGGTCAGAAAAAAGAAAGGTTCAATCAGATAGTCAAAGGACGGGGTAACAGAGAGACAACTCAAGTGCTACAAATGCTGAAGGGCCTCCAAGGTGGCTGGCTTGATCCTCTCCAGAGAACTCACACAGAAGAACATGTATAAGAAATGCATGAGATTAAAAAGGTCTGAATGGGTTATGATCAGTAGCATGGAAAAGAAAAAATACAACTGGATCCTTTGAACTACTAAATCACAAGGGTCAGAATTCAATGGTTATTATAATACATTTTGCAAATAGGAGCTACACGGTTTGACAAATCATATCAATCTTAAATCTCTGTTAGGGCAGAATATAAATCTTGCAGGAATTTCTTTTCAGAAAAAGTTAATAATCTACACAGTGTCTGCTATGAAATAAATATTTGATATTTACTGAATTTCTAGATTAATTATGTAACACTGCTTGGGTTGCCAAACTTTCTAAACACTAGAAATTACCCTCATTAAGAAAACACATTACCTTGTTCAGTTCTGGAAGCACATGGTCTTCTGACATTCTCAGCATTGCTGGGAAGATAAAGTTAAAATTATCTTTCAATGAAAACTACAGAAACATTTAGTAATAAGAAAAAATTTCTTCTTTCACATAGTACCATTAGCACACAGTATCACATATTTCTTAGAAAAATTCTTTCCTTCTAGGACCAGACACTCTAAATTAGGATCTACCATTTTTTTTCTGTGAAATTCTTTTATTCTATTCAGACAAACCTCATTGACTTTCCATTTATTTTTCCATTTGGAATTCTATGTATTTCTTTGTTCAAATGAAATAACACATGTGAAGAGCTTCATAAGTTTCAAAGCACTATACAAATGCTAGCTTCTACTTTGGTGATGCAAGTGCCTATTTTTACAACAGCTTCTCCCTCTTAATTAAGAGAGTTTAATCTAAATATCACATTTTCTTCTCAAAACTTTGTTCTCTGTAAGATAGTTAATTTTTTCAATTTTTTTCACCAAAAACATTTGCCCTGCTAATTATTTATAAAGGCTTCACTTAAATGTAGCTAATATTTTAAGAGTTACTAATATATCACTGACTCTTTACATCCACTTTTAGATAATATCTTGGAAAAGATGATTACTAATAATTATTAAGGTTTTTAAGTGTTGGATGGGGCTTAAGAAATAGTCTGATTCAATTTCTTCACTTCACAGATTAGAAAACTAAGTGACAAGCCCACACTACAAATAGTGGCAGAGACTGAACAAGTCTCTTCACTTTGTATTACTCTCTTTCCTCATATAAAACTATGATGATGAAGATTCATCAGAAACTGGTCCATAAAGTAGCATAGGGTTGTTTTTGGCACAGGGAAATCAGGGCGAGAAGCCTGCCTCAGATGCTTGCCAGCTGTGTGACCCTGGGCCAGGTACTTAAGCCTTTTCTGCCTTGGTTCCCTCACTTATAAAAGAGGGATAATAATAATAGCATCATTCTAAGGCTTACATGGTATCACACATGTGAAGAACTCTGTAGAATTTCCAGTGTTATTATTAACATCCATTATTATATACTACACAGGAATTCTGGTAAAGGCCCTCTTGCTTCCCACCATGGGCACATACATCACTTCAGTGGCTAAGCCTCCCCACGTGTAAAGTGTGGACAGTGATAGCCTCCACCTCCCAGGGCTGTTGAGAAGTTAAAATGACACAATAAAGGCAGAGCTGTTTACATTGTAAAGCATTATGTGTGACACAGATATCATACTGAGAGACTGTGTTCCCTTCCAGGATAGGTGGGAGCCAACCAAGAGGCTTCAGACACAGAGCCAAAGGCCGATCTATTGTGGGCCTGGGGCTTCATTAAAAATAACCAGAACGTTACCGCTTATAAGGTTATTCAGCTCCCTTTTCGTATTTCAGGATTATCAGAGCAAACAGTTAATATGCCCAGAATCTCAGAACCAGAAGGACTCAGGGGCCCACCCCGTGACAAGCAGTGAGCTGCAGTCTTTGCCCTGCTCCCCAGCCTATCCTAGGGGAGCCCATCTTGTCCTGAGGAAGGCAGATGCCTTCCCTAACAGCAAGCCTCCATCCACTTCTTCACAACTTCTGCCCACTGCCAGTCCGGTCCTTGAAAGGATGAAGGACTTCAGACAAATCTCACATCTCACAAGCCATCTTCTCCCTAGACCAACCATTTCTCCACAGGCCAGCCTTGAGAGCCTCCCCCTGGCGCGCGCTTGTGTGTGCCACTGGGATAATCTTAGACCTTCCCCAAAGCGCCGCCTGCGGTGAACACGTTGCCTAACTGGGACAAAACCCCCAGAGCTCTTCCCCAGTCACACCCTCTCCACATCAGACTTAGGACGCTGGACAAAGTACCTATGATTTCTCACCATGCTCATTAATTTTTACCTTCACAAATTGGTCTGAGACTACTGTCTGATAGGTTATTAATCCCTCATAGGAAGCGGATAAAGGCGTCACTTTTACCACACACAAGGGGACAACGCACAGTCTCTGGAGCACAAATGCAAGGGGCTCCCTGGCTCACAATCCCCCAGACTCTGTCACTGAATCTCTGCCCCAGCTCTCGTCACTCAATGCACTGGGTCTGTCAAATGTCTCACTAAGGTTCAGGCCATTGCCGCCTTCTCCTGACCTGTCTCACGGCCATTCTGGAGGCTTTCTGAGATCACAGCTGACCAGACCCCAAGTCACACTCACTGGTCTAGTTTTCAGGTTTCACTCTCTTCCCTCTTTAGAAAATACAAACAAATTCCTCCTTCTCCGATACGGTAGCACCTTCTGTTCTCTGATCCCTCAAATAGCAATGAGAGTGACTCCCAGTTGTCAGTATTCCAGGAGAGAGTTCCTCTGGCTCTGCTGACCAGCTCATGCAGGGCAGCTGGCAGCTACTTTTCTTGAGTAGCATCTCTCTAGTAGCCATTTCTGTCCTATTGATTTCTAGCTAAATATCATTTTCCCTGGCAGAAAAAATGAAACAAAATAAGACAACCATACCTAAAAAAATCAGAATTACTTTTAAAACTCAAGATGACAATATAAGAGATGACATAAGCGTATGCACTATTTGTACATGGATCTATATAAACATATGAAATTATGTTATGAATAAATATGTGTGTATTCTTTGTGGTTTGAACTTTTGATAACAGGAAGTATTGAGTGAGATTTTTATTTTAAATGTAACTTTGAATTATACAGAAGAGTAGTCAAAAAAATACAAGTAAATTATTTTAGTAGAGTAACTCTAGAATTAATTTATTATCCTTAACCATCAAGAACTGAAAGAATTAAAACAAGCAGAAAGAAATATTCAGATAATCTTACCTACATACAGCCACCGGAAAAATGCTTTGAAGTTTTTCATACTACTATCTATAACTCTAAACAAATTAAATAGAAAGGGTTAGTAATAAATTTATTTTGGGTAGTTGGTTCCACTTATTTTTTGAGAGAATATTTAAGCCTAAAAAATTAATGTGCATAATTCTCACGGCTTTATTTCATCTTTACACAACAATTAGGGCTTTAAAGACAAACTTCATCAACCTAACCCAGAAATTATGTTTCAAAAGAGCAAATTCACTTTTATTTTAATCTCAAGGCAAATAACTCAGATATCAACTGATTCTAAGAAACCTCGCCATACAAATATAACACCCTTTCCAAACATTCAGTAAAGTGTGAAATCCTTTTTTTTTTTCTTTTGACTTTGCAAATAAAAGGAAATCAGAAAAACTGTTTTCAGCATTATCCTCACAACACAAAAATATGCTCACTGGTCAGTAAAAGAAAAAACATCAATACCAAGACAAAATCATTCTTGTGGAATTTCTAGTATGGCAATTCCTGTGGTCTCAAAGGACGCTATTTTTAGAATGTAATTTCTGATCTTCACAAGCACCAAAACAGGATTTCAAAAAGTGAATTTCTCTGTTATCTACAGATTTAACCCTCAAATAAGTTCTGTAAAGCAATTTTTATTTTGCTTAAATCCCTTTCTGGATATGAGTCATTTAAGCTTATAAATGTTAGGACCACTATTCAAAGTAAAAGATAGGACACTTGTACTGCACTTATCCTCTCCAAATCTCAAAGTCCTTTGCAAATAAAAAATCAAATAATACTCCTAGGGAGATTAGGTTGCTATCATAACCTTATTGTATGTAGTAAGAACTTATTAGGTGACTGGTTTTAGGTTCCTAAGCAATAAGTCCCAGTACCCACGTGATCACCCCACTACTATTTCAAAAAAAATAAATAAATAAATTCTTATCACTTCTGTGGAGTTCAGGAATATCAGACTAACCCAGCACAGCCCAAGAATTGGAAGCGATGTTACAGTCTGCATAACCTGACTCAGGAACCCCATCTATTTACCTCCACTAACTTTTAGGCAGCACCTACTCATGTGTCGTCAACACTATGTGTGACATCAGGGACTCCCTGCTTCAAGCGACTGCCCGTTCCACAGCCAGCCCTGAGCTGAATCTTTCCCTTTAACTTCCACCCATTCATCCTACTTCTCCACTCTGGAATTACACAGAAGAAACTTAATCTCACCTTTTCAGGGGGCAATTTTTCAATATTTGAAAGTTAGCTATTGTGTTCTTCCAAGATTTCACTAAACTATCTCCCCTCTGCCCACTTCATTTCAACCATTCCTCAGGACAGATTGCTCCCTTTCCCATCCTGACCTGCTCTGCTCTAGACATGCTCCAACACCCAGTACCCAAGATGTCATCAGGCTACAATACAGAGAACTATCACTTTCTGCTCCAGCCATTTTCACTCCACTTTGCGCGTTCCTCTCACATGTACAAGATGACCCACGTGAACACTATTTCACCAGTGTAGGGAACTCCCTTTCCCACCTGTAGGTTACACAACAGGCTCTAGAGCAGTTTTAAAGCTGGAAGAGAGGTGAAAGGTCATCCCAAACAACCTCACTCACTTCACAGATGAGAACACTGAGGCTCAGAGAGGTTAACTGACATGCCCAAGATCCCACAGGCAGTCCCACAGGGAACTTATCTCACGTACAAAAGTGAAATGACTTGCTCATGGTCACATATCTGCGAGCCTGACATTTTACGCTCTACACTACACCACCACTATACTCACGTGTAGATAATTAGCAAACGACTCAATGAGACTCAAGTCTACAGTATTTTTTCAGCAACAGCACATTGCTGACTTATTTTGAGTTTGCATTCAACAGATATGCCAAATTTCTTTTCCACTTTTAATATATGTAATCAATATTTAAAGTTTCATTGCATCCCTTCTTCAAATAGATACTATATCCCAATTACCTGAGTATAGGCACAGGCATTAGCAGCTTTGGCTAAGTGCTTTAGGCCACTTAACTTTTATTGCCTCTATTGTTCTATCTGTAAAATGGAACAAATATTCAACCTTAGGGAAAAGAAGATATAAAAAGCAGAAATTGGCAAAATTATCTTCACTTAATAATATTTACTGACAGCACTTAAGCTGTTACAATAAAAGAAGATAGCTCCACTTTTTGTGAAAAACATCTTTTTCTTATGGCTTTCTAATTTTTTCTCTTCAAAAAAATTAGATTGAGATCTTATTATTCAAGTTTTTTTTTTAAATAAGGAAGAAAAACAAAAATAAAAAAACTTCATACATTTCTGATACTTACTGAAGAAGTTCATTTGCCTTTAATATGAAAGAACCCACAGAAGTAATAGCATCTATGGATAAAAAAAAAAAAAAAAAGACAAGTTACTTGTTTGTTTTTTGTTTTTTTTTTAATTAAAGCTTTTTATTTTTTAAAACAGTGGACAATTCTTGAACATTAGCCCTTGCAAAACCCTGAGTTCCAATTTTCTCCTTCTTCCCCCACACCCTCCCCTAGATGGCAAGTAGCCCAATATATGCTAAATATGGTAGAAAGATTTATGCTAAATCCAACATATATATACATATTTACACAATTATCGTTCTACACAAGAAAAAAAAAGAGAAGTAAAATAAAATGCAAGCAAGCAACAACAACAAAAGTGAAAATGCTATGCTGTGAACCACACTCAGCTGCCACCATCCTCTCACAGTGTAGATGGTTCTCATCATCACTAAACAATTGGAACTGGTTTGAATCAAGATGTTACTTGTAAACAGAAACAATTTTAATGTAATCTACTGAGAAATAAAATCAATTACCTTCAATTCCAGTGGCATCTAGCCCAAGAGGTTCATATTTTTGTTTCCAAGAAGCCATTCCTTTCAATTCACTCAAATGATATAGTAAGGCCTCAGAGCCACTACCAAAGTAGAAGAAAAGAGAATTTCTCAGTTTTTCCCATCATTATTCATCATCATCATGGGTACCAAACATGCAGCCTAAAAATTTACAGTTTTTCAGACTAGAAACTGACAAGTTTAATTTGGTTTTATTTTCTAAGCCACCCCTAAGAACTTGAATGCATCATTCTGTTTTCATTTCTCCTGAGGGATGAAATTAAAATGCAATTCAAATTACATCACAATAGCTTATCCAGATATTATAAAACAATCTTATTATATTTAAATCTAAAACTAAAGGCCCCAAACCACTAAGATCATGTGCAGGTTTTCACCATGGTTTAAATCTTAAACTCAATAATAGTTCCTGATTTATTTTACTTCCTCAAGGCATAGTAACAATCCCACTTCCAAATCTACTAAGAGCAGGTGGAAGAAAAAAAAAAAGTCAATTTACATGTGGCAGAGAAAACAGTAGGGAGGTGATAGATGGACTCAAGACATTTGCTCTTTAAATCCTACTCCTACATCTAATTCAATGATCAAAAAAAAAGTATAAAAGTTTAGAATCATGGATAAGGGATAATCACTATAATATAAATCACTACAAGATTCTAGTTAAATTCATTTCAACAGGTACAATAAAGTATTCTAAACAATCATACCTCTGCAAATGACTTATGACCAATTTCTGTATACTGGAGTATGAAGACTCTATCGACTGGCCAAGCTTTTTCAAGCCCTAATTTTTAAAAGAGAAATAAATCAGCATGCATCTAAGGGACTTTATGCCAATTTAAAGGAAGCAATTAGATATGTGTGTTAGATTCACAAGAGGGAGTATGGCATGATGGCTAAAGTGTTGGCCTTAAACTTCAGAAGAGCTGGGTTCTAGTCCCATCTCAGACATTTAAACTGCTTCTGTGATCTTTGGCAAACCATAAAAATGTTCAGGTTCTAGAAAACACTGAGATTCTGCATGTAAACTGCTGACAACAAAGGCAGAAGGGAATCTCCTCATCTGGGAGTTCCCTATACTACTGAAAGTACAGATCCAATCCCATTCTTTGAAATTCATAGCCATTTCCAAACACAAATACACATATTTATAATATATTATTAACTATACCTTTACTGTTAACTGGTTCATTAAAAGGGACTGAAGTTCAAGGCTAAAATTAAAAACAAACAGCATTTTAATAATTCTCTATTTAATAAATCTCTTTTTTTTAGGACTGTAATTATGTTTCTTTTTTGTTTGTTCATTTTTTTTATTTGGTTTTTTTTGTTTATTTTTTCAAAACATATATATGGATAACTTTCAACATGCACCCTTATAAAATCTTGTGTTCAAATTTTTTTCCCTCCCTTCTCCTCACTCCCTCTCCTGGTAGGCAAGTAATCCAATATATGTTAAACATGTGCAATTCTTTTATACATATTTCCACAATTACCATGCTGCAAAATCAGATCAAAAAGGAAAAAATGAGAAAGAAAACAAAATGCAAGCAAACAGCAACAAAAATGCAAAAGTACTATACTGTGATCCAGTCAGCCCCCACAGTCCTCTCTCTGGGTGCAGATGGCTCTCTCCATCATAAGATCATTGGAATTGGCCCAAAATCACCTCATTGTTGAAAAGAGCCACGCCCATCAGAATTGATCATCGTGTAATCTTGTTATTGCCATGTACAATGATCTCCTGTAAACCTCTATTTTTTCTTTAAAGGAATAGTACATATTTAATGCATAAACTATAAAGTATCCTCTTACCTTGCTTTCCCCCATAAGAGCAGCTGCATGAATTCATCCTGCACTGAGGTTGCGGTGTTCTTTTCCTAGTGGTCAAATACTACAGTGATTATTACTCTTATTTTATGAAGATATTAAATATTTGGAATTGCAAACATGTTTATTCAGAAAAAGAATACTACTCTTACACTCTTCATTAAATCTTCCCTAAAAATTCTTCTTTAAGTTTGTCAATAGATTATCAATGACTAATAGAGAACTAATTAGCTATTACATAACATTTATTCTTCCTATTTGTTTTCTTATTCCATATGCATATCTGTCCTGTCATCCAAATGCCTAATAATCCTCTCTACCAGCTCTCTTCTAGTGACCATATCATCCTCATAACAAATGAGCTAATCATTTCATATAATTAAGTCAAAATGGAAAGCATCAATGACATTTTGTGGAATAAACTATTCTGTTTTTAAAATTACTTGAGAAGTTAAACTGAAAAATTTATTATTCTTAAGCTGATATAGCTCCACTTATGGGTTTTCTTAAATATCTGAGGCATGAGCTAAAAATAAGTAAGGAAGTTAATGCATTTTCCTAACTTTTCAATCAGGGGTTTCAGTAACACTACCTGTACAAATTTGGTGAGACGAGAATCCATCTGCATCAATATTTCTTCCCAGGCCTCACACATGCATGTCAATGATAACCTGATATACTATTAATGAAAAAGAAAAAAAAAAAGCAATAAAATATTTTATCCAGAGATTTTAATTACAAATTTGTATTCTTATTGTTATCTGACTCATAATAATCTGAAATTTATTTTCTAATGAATTTAGATTTGAGTATCACAGGAAAAAATAAAAACATAAAGAATAGTAGTCAATGTCAAGATACATTTCAAAGACTGTTCTAGTGATGATCTGAACAAACCTTCTGAAATACCCCATTTAAAATTTTCCACAAGCATATTTCAGATTATCCTAATTGCCAAAATGAGTGTTTGGTCAAATCATGGGGACTGATATAAATCCTCAGTTTTGAAACAGAACTTTAGATTAAACACTGCCCTCTAAAAATGCAGTGTTATTTAGAAACTGCATAGTTTACAATACCCTCTAAAATGTTTTGCAAATTAAACTTTAAGAATTCTTTTTTTTTAATTTATTTTATTTGCATAACATATGTGTGGGTAATTCTTCAACAATAACCCTTACATAGCTTTCCGTTACAAATTTTT